>PISW01013741.1:0-24597 GCA_004023785.1 Mungos mungo
CATTGTTTTTTACTTTTGAGAGACAGAGAAAGACAGTTTGAGCAGAAGAGGCTCGGAGAGAGAGGAAGATACAGAATCTGAAGATGTCTCCAGGTGATGAGCTACCTGTCAGCACAGAGTCTAACACGGGACTCCAACACATGCACAGTGAGACCATGACCTGAGCCAAAGCCAAACACTTAACCGACTAGGCCACCATGGCGACCCCATGTATGTCATCATTAATTTACAAAAAAAGAGTCATACCAAGGATGCTAGGGAAAGAAGCGCATTAAATTTAGACAAGCATCCACCATATTTTGAGTCAATGACTACATTAAAAGTAATCCATTGTATAAATAGCCTACAGTAACATAACTGAGGACAGCCTGCTCACTATTCACAGCAAAGCTGAAAGGTGTAATTGAGAAAATGCAATCAAATGATAAGTACCCAAACTTTACTGTTTTGGCGAGAATCCAGTGGTAATGCAGGTAAATGAAAGAGTCTGTGAAGGTCTGTTCACCTGGGACTCCATCTTCAGTTCACATGGGAGACTACACGTAACCTGAACAAAGTCACAAGGAGGCAAGTGTGTTAGGTTAGTAATCGATCTTACATGTTCTGGAATGTTTGAGATACATGCACAGGATGACAGGCAACAGACAGAAGAACCCACATGATTTGCTGTTACTGAGAACAGCCCTCCCAAAAAATGTCATGCTCAGCAGAGGAGTGATCCTGACCGCTTGTATCCATGGGGCACAGTTTCACCCAGGGACAGAGGTATGATTTCAGGTGCACATCCCTGGGATGTCACAGAATGTAAGGACACTGAGTGGAAGGACATTTCCTATGTCTTTTCTGATATTGAAATTAGTGCTGATTCCATGCAAGACACTGCATTCCCTGTCCATCAGAAAATCTTGTCTCTCCTGTCACCACATCCCCTTCCCTGACAGAGAGGATGTATGAGGGCACAGGGAGAAACAGAAGTTTTTATCCATGTTTGATTTGTAAACACACCCTTGTCCCATATAGAACAACATCCTGTTTTTCTCATACATGTTAAAATGCATTTGATGCATTCATGAGGGTGAAGTACCATACATTCCATGACAACATCTAAGATAGTGCATGTGAGGCTGTGCTCCAGGAGAGCAGGGAAGGTATTGCAGGAGAAATGACAAATGATCTTTATCTCTCACAGTAGTTGGTGGTTCCCTGTGCATGTGTGGGGAGCTGGTAAATACCTCCTAAGGAGTCAAGGTGCAGATGCACAAGGACAGTATTGCCATCTATGATACAAGGGCCATTGATCCATGAGTGCATTCCAGACCCTAGGAAGAAAACATTTTCCTGTTTCCAGCATGGGCATAAGTGGAATCACACAGCACTTATGAAACCAAAGCAGACAAATGCATTCTGCCACAAGGAAAAACCACATGAGGTCTGCAGTTATATCCTCCATGTTGTATCTTGAGGGAAAGACATGCCAAGACCAGCAATTCAAGGTGTGCAATTCTAGATGATGATGTCTCCCCTTAGAGCCTCAGAAGGACACACAGCTCTTATGAGATTTTGAAGCAGATCCAGTTTAAGTGATTTCAAGCTTCTGAAATGATGAAGATGAAGGTTTTATACTCTCATGTGTGTGTGTGTGTCTCTCTCTCTGTGTGTGTGCGTGTGTGAGTGTCTGTGTGATCTTCAGACTCCACATTCACACCACATCCTGGAGGAACCAAGTCTCTTCAGTGCTGTCAACTAAAGTTGATGCAGTGAACATGGTTCAAACAATAAGCCCACCAGGAGACTGTTTTCACTTCATTAGGATTTTGGATGCCTCTGCAGCCTCATGTCCAATATGCACTTTTTGCTCCATCTAGGAACCTTGCACATGGAGCTGAAGGGTCATGTGGTCCACGGTGAGTGCATATGGGAATCCTGTAAGGGTTTAGTTGATGTACATCAGGATGTCTGTAATCAATTTTTATTTAGGGAGAAGAATTAAGCTAATACAAGCAACTCTGACTTCTGTGCATTTTAGGTACTTTTCCTATGAAAAATAACAAATTCAGAGACTGAATAGGAAAGCCGAGAATCATGTGTCCAAAAAGCCCTCCTGAGGGAAATGGTTGTGTGGAGAAGAAGCCCCAGATTCTAACATGGAACCATCTGCACCGGCTTCTGGGAACACAAACAAGAAATGTGCACAGTGTGCACCTCCTGGTGGAGCTGACCCTCCTCGACAGGGAAGTTCTGGGCTCACACTGACGTCCCCTCGCCATGTCTCCTGCACAGTAATACAGGGCCGTGTCCTCAGCTTTCAGGCTGTTCATCTGCAGATCCGCTCTGTTCTTGGCATGGCCTATGGAGATCCTGAATAGGCCCTTCACAGAGTCTGCATAGCTTGTGCTACTTCAGTACTAATCCATGAGACCCCCTTCAGCCCCTTACCTGGAGCCTGGAGGACTCAGATCATCCAGTAGCTACTGAAGGTGAATCTAGTCTGTATAGGAGAGTCTCAGGGACCCCCAGCCTTCACCAGGTCTCCCCTGTACTCCACACTGAATGCTTACAGTCCTAGGACATCCAGGTCAGTAAACTGTCACACATTCACTGTTTCTCTCACTCATATCCAGTCGCATACTCGGTGTCACTTGATCACCATGAATTACCATTGAAAACAACAACAAAGAAAACCCAGAAAGAACAAACTCCATGGTGAGATGTTTCTTTTCTGTCCTGATCACTGAAAGAGAACACCAGAGTTTCCTGTGTGGGCTCCTCTCCCTGCTGCAGAGTAGAGGCTGAGAGAGTTTACTCAGCACATAGAGGGCCCTATTTGCATGTCCCTTGACTGTACAGTCAATTCTCATGGGAGAATCCTCAAGAAGACAGAGACCCTGAGAAGTGTAAGGGACCTGGGAGTATCTGCTGCCACAATATCTTTCAGAACATTGTAATTTATTATTGTGTGATTTTGATGCAGTGATTATTATTTCCCATGATAATTCTTATTTTACCATATGCAACCAAACATGTGAGGTAGGAATAAATTTACCACGTTGTATAGGTGAACAGTTACACTGCAGCAGAGAGGAAGTGTGTGAGTGTCCAATAGCACATGTGACGTGAGATAGCCCCAGTATATGGACCTGTGCTCCATGTCACAGGACCCACCTCCTCCTTCGCCACCTTCAGGACAAGGTTGGGCAATCTCAGTGAGGTTTGCAGGCTCCTGAACTTTGTGTGTCCTGGTAGGTTCATGTTTAGAGGCTAGGTCTATTCGGTCATAGGGAAATTCTGATGGTGATAAGCCTTGACAAAGACTCACAGAGCTAATGGAGATGCTTGCAGTTTTCAGCAACGATCAGTGTGATTCAGACACGAACTCTGGGTGGACATGGATGGAAAGTAACAAAAAGATAAAATGGTGGAATGATTAGTGAAATATGTTAAAGGCAAAACACCTGAGATTAGTAAGGATGCTGGACTTAAAAACATTCATTCCTCTATAAAATGGTGATCATTGTCCTCCTAAACTCACACTAAGGTGACAATGGTCTATGTTATATTTATCGCAGGGCTGACCCATTGGCAAGTATGAGTATTCCCATTATGATGGTTCATTCCAAACAGGGATGACACTTGTGTGTTTCCACAGCTTTTACAAACTGTTTGCTGTGTTTATGTCTGAAATCATTGCCATAGCATGGAGTTGGAAATCCTTGAGATGAGACCAGCTCTCAACTACTCTCTTGTTCTGGATGATGAGCTCCCTGGGCTCTGAGTTCCACCTGGTGGTTGTGAGCACCTCCTGGTGGTCCCTGTACACCTCTTGTTTCGCACCCCTGCAGAGAGACAGGGATTCTCTTTCTCCCCTCCCAATTATCCAACAAGCAAGGCTGAGACCTTCCATCATGAGCACTGAAGACCCTCCTCTTCAGACGATGTATCCACCTACTTATTTCCCGTCTTTGACCCCTAACTCTGCTCCTTACCTGTAAATATCTAGATATATTTTCTGTAATAATTGGTGTCAGGAATCTTGAACAATGCTTTCCTAATTAGTTGGCATAGTCAGAAAAGCTTTTTATTTAATAACCAAGAGTAAAAATGAAAGATATTTGGATTCATGAATTCTAATTTCAGGAAACTGTGATGAAAGTGTTCAGCCTCAAACATGTGCCAACTGTAACAAAAAGGGTTTGTCAATCGCAGACAGAATGTCAAAGCCAGAATTTGGAGTCTGAGTGTCAAAAAATTGTTAGGCTTTGAACCTAATGGATTTTTTTTCAGATTGATATACAAATTGTTTGTTCTTGGTGAAGCACTTCAAATTATAATTTATTTCTTCTGGAAGAGGAATCTCAGTGCCTGTGATTTATTCTTGCCATTCAGTTGTATTCAGAAGTACATGAGTAGTTTTCTAGGGACAAATTTTGTCTGATGGAGAGGTTTTAATTCCAGGACTGATGGTACACACCAATTCACCATACCTGATTTGTACTGTTAAATTTGAGTTTTAGAAGTAGTAATATTTATGCACATTTATGACTTAAATTAATATTTAATAGGGTGAAATTTGGGTGGATTTGGGTTGTGGACATGTGAGTGTTGTTTGGGAGGGAAGTGAACTTGTAGGCATCAGAATCGACTGTGGTTGCCTACATTTTGTGCATGATGTCTTGTGTGTCCAAAGGGACTGTTCCATATTTGATTAATTTAGCCATCTTTATATTACCACCATGTGGGTGAGTTTGGGGATGCAACTCAGGAAACACAGAGGTAGTCACCACCTGTCCATTACAGGGGTGCAGGGTCTTTAAGATCCCACAAATGTGGGAGAGGACACTCAGAATTGCTTGATCAACATCTTCATCACCAAGCACAGCCTCTTTCCTGTATGAAATGGTGGTCTCCTTCTGGATCTGTCTGTCTAACTAAACCCAGGTGGGGATGCATGGATGTTCCCCAAACTGCATGACATGGAGAGAGACTTTGCAGGTAACAGTAAGGAAAGACACATAAAAGAGTCATTGCCATTGAGAGAGAACTTCTGGGCCTGGTGTGCACCCTGCTCTCTGAAGCCTTAATTGGATGATGTAGGACACCAGCCAGTGGAGGTTGGAGACAGCCCTACATACTGGGCTCTGGGATGAAGACTTAATCCATGGCAACCTCCAAAGCTGACTGTATTGTGACCCAAGGGCCGTGCCTCAGGAGATCACTCAACTAAGTCATAAGGAGAAGTCCCTGCCATCTCTGTGGTTCCTTCATGCCTTGAGGTCTCTCCCTCCAGATGTTATAAAGTCATAGGTTCTTTTATATGAGAAATGTACCCTCTCTCAGTAGGGTGAGGGTCAACTGCTTGTTGAGGGTGTCGTCTTTGTGACCTTGTCTCTGGTACACACCTCTGCTCAGTCTTCTGAGAGTGAAAGTAATGATCCCCTTTCATTGCTGCTAAAATCTCATATTGTGCCCATATTTTCCTAGTTATTTTTGATATCAATAACTGATGAAATTGCCACCAGTCTGAGAATTCCCTTCAGAAGCAGGTACAGGATTATGTGGTGGTGTCAGGTAGTGTAGACCAGTGGAACAGCACATGGTAAACCTGCATCCTCAAGCCTGGGCTTGTTATCTAGTGAGGGATGAGGAGTATATGGGATGCCAGCTGACATTTTTCTGTGCTTCCTGAGTGCTCAGCAGAACGCTGTGTGAATGAGCCTGGTCCAGGAGCAAAGCAAGATTGCACACAGCAGGATATGAGGGTCAGTTGTCTGGATAGGCTGTCCATGAAGTGTGGGCACAGAGGAGCTGGGAAGGGCAAGTGTGGCTTGAATTCCATCCCACGTGGCATCACCGTGGAAAGTCATGAGTTTGTTAATTCATTCTACTATTATTTAGGGTAAAAAAATGGATAAATGGAATAAGTCGGACTAATTATCCTGAAACCCAAAGGTTATGACATTCCTGCAGCAATATTTTTGTCTTTCCTTTTTTTCATGTTTAATGCTTGAAGATTTAATTTAGATTGTTAGTTAACACATAGTGTAATATTAATGTCAGTAGCAGAATTTAATGATTCATCTATTACATTACACTCAGTTCACATCACAGTAAGTGACCTCCTCAATTCCCATCACCCATTAGCCCATACACCACACACCTCCCCTATAGAAACACTCAGTTTGTTCTTTATGCCTTCCCTCCCCCATGTTCTATTACGTTTCTCCTGTTACACTTAAGAGTGAAAACATATGTTATCTGACCTTCTCTGTCTGACTTATTTCACTGAGCATGACACCCTCGAGGTCCACTCACATTGCCACGAATGGCCAGATTTCATTCTCTCTCATTGCCACGTAGTATTCCATTGTATATATAAACCATATCTTCTTGATCCATTAATGAGTTCATGGACAAAAGTGTCTTTTTCTCCACATCCTTGCCAGCATACAGATGCATCTTTTGAATGAAATCAAAGACATACAAGTAAAAAGTACATGATTTCATTTATATGAGCTGAAGAAGAGGGAGTACCAATTACTATGGGAGCTGGAATAAAATTGTCTTCAGCAAGGTGGGTGATAAAAGGTTAGTGGCAAGATGCTGTGCTGTGGGAAGGGCAAAATTCTAGATGCTGATACGTGCTTTGGTCACAAACATGCACATATACGATTTAAAGATCAGTACACTTTGCACATGATAACGTGTGCAAACATGTGCACATACATATGTGTTTAGTATACCTAAAAATGTTTTTAAAAGGCAAGGAGATAGGAAAAATTCATACAAAAGCAGAAATAATTCTTTAGTTTAATTTGTGGAAAAGCTTAATAAAATTATTACATACCTAGTGTGACAGAGGGAAAAAGTAAGAAAGTAGAAGTTCCGCCTAAGGGGAAAGAGGAGGGGAACACCGTGAAAGGTCCAACGAATAGATATTAAAACAGTAATAAACACATAGTCTAAGTAAACTTATGGAAATAAACTGGAACAATTAAATAAAACTGACTAATAAAGTTCATGAATCTTAGGAAAACTGGCACAGGAGGCAACAGGAATAAGAATGGTGCAATGTCTTCTAAAGAAATTTAATCCACAAGTATGATATTTATCATCAAAAAAAATAAAACAACACTTCATCTCAGTTTTACTGGCACGTTCCTCTAGTCATTTAAGAAAGAAATAATACCAGTCTCGCACGGCTGTACAAAGGGCATTGCCCTGTTTCCTCCAGAACAACACTGCAACCTCGATGCTGGAATCTGAGGAGAACATTACAGGGGGAACAATTACAGACTAATTGCGTCTCATAAACAATAAAGCAAAAGCAAAGTAATGTGTAAAATAGCAAATCAGTTTACATACTAAAAGGAAAATAAAGTTGGCCAAATAGGATTTTTTGTGAGCAAAAGGATAGTTTAACGTTTAACATCTAAAAATCATTGTTGTTCACCACGTTAACATGCAAGGGGAGAAAAAAGAAGTGTCAGTAGGTGCAGAAGATTTTTTTGATAAAACTCAAGTGCTTTATGACTAAAACCCATAGCAAATGTGACTAGAAGCTAATTTCCATTGAGAAAGGGCATATATGGAGACCTGACTATTCTTCTAAAGACTGAGCTACATTTGACATACAACATTCCTGGTGAGATATTGAACACTTTCTCAATGTGTTTGATAAGACACTATTACTTGATGAGCCACACCTGGAGACCACGCCCACAGGTGTGGCAGGATTAAGAACCTGAGTGAGGGACAGAGAGGCCCCAGAAGAGTGTCTGTGGGAGCCAGGATCACTGGGGCATAGGGAATCTGAACCTACTCCCAGAGAGTTGGGGAGGCAGTGGGAAGAACTCCCGGCCCCCTCTGGATGGCCCACCACCGCCTTGCTGTTGGGAAACGCCACTTGCAGCCAGCTGGACAGGGAACGAGAGATGTCAGGGTAAATAAAAATCTAAATTGAAATAAAAAATGTCAGTGAAGTGTCCCTCTCTTGACTTTGGCTCAGATCGTGATTTCATCATTCGTGGGATCAAACCCCACCATTGGGCTCTGTGCTGACAGACAGAGCCTGGTTGGGCTTCTTTCTTTTCCCTCCCTCTCTGCCCCACCACTGCTCATGCAAGTGCTCAGTCTATCTCTCTCTTTTAAAAAAAAGTCATTTGTCTATTGCAAGAAAGATAAAGAGAACTCCTTCTCCCCTTTCCTCAGAGAATTTGAGACTATGAATTCTTTCTCTGCTTTTCTTTGAAATATACCTAAGACTTTTTAAGCCGAACTGACCTGTTGACAGCGTGATCACCAAGCCATGTTCCCTCAAGGACCTGGGAACCATGGCTCTGAAATGTCATCATCTGTGAAGGTGGAGCCCCATCACCCAGTGTCTGTGGGACAGAGGGATCCCAACTTCACGGGCACCTGACTCCAAGCTGCAAGCCTACATCCTATCATAAAAATATGAGAAATTTAACTTTTCCTTGGATAAAGAAAATTAACAACCACAGATGCCCACCCCACATTCCAGGTGAATTTGTAGTATACGGTGCCATCAAGTTCTTGAGGCTGGTTGCACCTCCGTCAAAATCCTATTGGCCATGTGTGTGTGGGGATGGTCTTCCACACAGAGACCGTTCTGTCTCATTATCTATTCTTTTGCCAGGATCACACTGTTTTTATTACTGTAATTATATTAAGACTTAAGACTGTGTAGTTGATCCCTCCAACTTGGCTTTCAGCATGGCTTTGGATGTTTCAGGTCCTTTGTCTATATACATTTAAAACTCAGTTTGTGCAGATCTACAAAAATGTTTGCTAAGTGTCTGATTGACATTCTATTAATTCTGCAAATCAGTTTGTGGGGAACTGAAATCTTTCCTATGATACACCTTGAAATCTCTCTTCATTTATTCATGTCTTCTTTGGTTTATTTTATCTAGAACACAGGTCCATTTACAAGTTTTGTTAGATTGATACCTAAAAAATCAACGCTTGGTTTCATTGATCTGTTCAATTGTTTTTGTGGCTTCTATCTTGATTAATTCTGCTCTGATCTTTATTGTTTCTTTTCTTTTGCTGGGCTTGGGGTGTTCTCCCTGCTCCCTTTCTACATTCCTAGGCTCCTCAGAAAGAAAAGAGAGAACATTCATATAGACAAAATCATGAAGGAAAATGGATCTATTACAACAGATCCCTCAGAAACACAAGCAATCATCAGAGATTGCTGTGAAAAATTATATGCCAACAAACTGGACAATCTAAAAGAAATGAACAAATTCCTAAATGCACATGCACTACCAAAAGTCAAACAGGAAGAGAGAGAAAATCCGAACAGACCCATAACCAGTGAAGAAATCAAATCTGTACTAGTTACTTTAGGAAGGCGACCAAGTGGCCATTGTATTCCAGGTCAGAGAATAATTCCAGACACTGCCAGGGACCGACGACCCCCACTCTCTGATCTGGAATGTCTCAAACTGGAATGTGTCACCATGGAATTCCAGCATCCCCCACCCCACTGAAGTGAACAGCCAATCTTATTCTGTCACAGTCCAAAGATGCCATTTTACTGCAGGTCAGAGAATAATTCCAGACACTGCCAGGAACCGACGACTCCCCACTCTCTGATCTGGAATGTCTCAAACTGGAATGTGTCACCATGGAATTCCAGCATCCCCCACCCCACCAAAGTGAACAGCCAATCCTATCCTGCCACAGTCCAAAGATGCTCTTACTTGGCTATCTGCCCACTTGAGGTCAAATCCGGAACTCCTGCATCCATAAAACACCTTGCCCTCCCATACCTGACTCGACTTCCCTGACTCCCCACCTTGGAGTCATGGAACCTCGCCGGTGAATTGCAGACTTCAAAAAAAGCTCACTTGGCTCCATACCTTGGTCTTTCTTTCCTCTCACCTCTGCCTCCATCTACTAAATCTTACACCTGGTGCTGAAACCCGGGAGAGGAGTTTTGAGTCCCCAGCTTCAGGAGGTGGGCCACTCCTCTATTGAGTGGACTCTCTGTGGGTGCAGGTATGTGTGATTGTCTCTGTAATTCCACTGGACTAGATCCTACGGAGTTTGAGTGAGCCCCAAACCTGCAATACCGTGGTGACCTCGCAGGACTATGGGCAGAATCAGAACCAGGTCCTGATCCGTGTCGAGGGTTTCTACCAACCTGTCAAAGCCAAGAGGCACCTAATTGTCCACAAGGAGAGTGGCCTGGTGGGCACAGCCAATGTCCTCCTAAGTTGCCCACCTCCCTGTCCTGTTACTTGCTTTCTGCCTATACAAAGTTCCCTAACAAAGGAGATAAGAGACCCCTTGCTGAGTGCTGTCCTTTGATCCAATCCGAGACCTAGTCTTGGTTCCAAAATAAAAAACAAAAAACTGTCCCTGCCGGGGTGAGGCCCTCTTGAAAGCTCAGCAGCTAATTGGGTAAGTTCCCTACATATCTAAGCCTTTCCAGGGATCCTGTCCCTAATCGCATGTGCGTCAGAATCCCCTCCAATTCTCCAGCTTCTCAGTCGTGGGAGATGCCCTACAGCCCAGATGCCTCCGTCCATCTGTCTGTCCTGCCTGTGACCAGAGAGACGTCTCTGATCATGCCCCAGGACTCTTCCAGATCAAAGGAACAATCTAGGGGACGTTCTATATCATCTGCGATTCTTTGAGGCTTTGAATGGGGAACAACAAATCTAAAGCAGAACATATGCTCACACCCTTACAATGTCTCCTGAAAAACTTCCAGCTCCTTGGTTATGCTAATGACTTCTGCCACAACCGCACAGTCCATCTTTGCACTACCATGCGGCCCCTCTACAAATTGGACGATCAATCTCAATGGCCCCTGAGGGGTCCCTTGATTTTCAAATTCTCACCAACCTAGATAATTTCTGCTGGAGGTGGGGCAAAGGGCAGAGATTCCTTACATTATGGCTTTTTTGGATCTGCACTGCTGTCCCAAACTCTGTTTCCCGTCCTACTGTCCATATGCTCTTGGCCCGCACTCCCCAAACCCCCTTTCGCTTGAATCCCGTCCCCCCACCCTCCTCCCCATCCCCGATCTCAAACCCTTGGATGATCTTACAGCCCCTCTCCAGCTGCTCCTCCAGTACCCAGTAATCCCCCACTCTGCCTCCCGCTGCCTCTCCTTCAGTACCCACCCCCTTCCACAGCACCCCCATGGCCGCTCATCAACAGCCACAAAATGCCCCCCCACACCCTGGCAGCTGTCCTACTGTAACTCAGGGAAGTAGCAGGCACAGAGGGGGGTTGTTAGAATTCACATACCCTTTTTACTACCAGACCTGTTGGCCATGAAAAAGCGCTTGAGGTCATTGTCCTCAAACCCCTCACAATTCATCAAGAAATTCCAATATTTGGCCCAAGTGTATAATGTCACCTAGCATGATATCCATGTAATCCTAACCTCTACCTTAACCTCAGAGGAAAGGGAACAAATCCAGGCAGCTGCTCATGACCATGCAGACAAGATTCATATTACCAGTCCCACGATGCCTGTTGGGGCAGAGGCCATATCGGCAGCCAATCCTAATTGGAATTACCAACAACAGGGATTATCCAAGAGCCCAATGAGAACCCACAACAGGGCTTAAGGCTGTCCTCTCAATTTTTGGTTTGCCTCCGTTGGCCAAGAGGCCTAATTCCCATGTTCTTTGTCCTGCTCTTGTTTATTGTATTGCTTTATTTCGCTTGGACTGACACTATGGGACAGACTCAGACTACCCCTTGACTTGAATCTCAGACCTTTTCAAGGACATTAGGGAAAGAGCTGATGGATTTAGACTTAAAGTAAAAAAGAGAAGTTCTTTGTCTTTTGCAGGAATGAATGGCCAGCCTTGAACATTGGATGGCCAGAAGATGAAACCCTCACCCCCACCTTGGTTAAAACCTTTTCTTTCTCCTAGGATCCTACTGCCACCCAAGGAAACCGAAAGTATTAGAGCCCTCAGCCCAGAAAGACAAGTCCATGCTGCCCGTCTTTACCCTGAGTCCCCTCCCCCCTTCTTAAATGCATCTTAAATAGCTTCTCTGGTTTCAGGAAAAGAGGAAAGAACTATGGCTTTAACCTAAAGCCATCCTGAGTGCAGACACTCTGCCAGCTGGACTGGCTGACATTCTCTGGGATTGAGTAACCCCCAGAGGTCTCCTAAAATCTTAACCTTGCCTCTTCTGCCTTCCCCTCCCACTCTCTGTTTCTGTACCTACCTGGATGTAACATGCCTCATTACCTCCTCCCATCCTCAGAAGCTAAGAGCAAAGTGCACTTCCATAGTCATCTAGGTTTTGGGAGCCGGAGAGACACCCTTGTCTTTCCTGCCACCCTGAAAACAGCACCAATAATCTATAAGAGTCACCTGTCAAAACCTCCAGAGGTAAGCTAGTTTATCATCTAAATTTTAAATGTGCATGTGCTCTTGTCTGGGGTATTAAGTGGAAACTTGGACACACCGCTTCCCACACCAGGGCCACACTGAGAGGTCGGTCGGGCCCTTTAGTAAACCTATAAACACCTCTTTTGTGGCCACTTCTGTACCCATTTTGTCCTCTTGTCATTGTCATTGTTTTTGGTCTTATCTGTAAAAATTCTATGGGAGGGAATGTAATAACCTCTGATGTGTATGTGAATGTGAATGTGAATGTGTAACTCAGTCTACCTTGCCTGCCAAGTGTCTATGGCGGCACTGGAATAGATTCGGATTGTATGTCACAAAGCTGAGACAGCTATGGTTAAGCGTCACCTAAATTCCTTTGGGACACAGCCAGATGAGCATTTGACTGGTCTCCTCATTAGAGGGACAACCTTACCCCTTTGTCTGTCTTTGCAACACTGCCTCACAAGAACATTATGGGCTTGGGACTGTGCAGAGAAGGAGACCTTATTGGTCTGGCTGAGATAAAATCATACTGAAGGGGACACTAACTTTCTGTTCCTCTGCCTAGTAAAACAAAGCAAAAGAAACCTAGTCTGCTCCTCTGTCTGAGCTCAAATTTTAAACTAGAACTTCTCCTTCTCTGCCACTCCCAACCCCACAGGCACCTCTCCTCTAGCCCTTCCTTCCCCCATTCTTTTTTTCTGGAAAGCAGTGGGGGGGGGGGAGGCAGGAGGGCCAGCCTGCATAACTGACTCAGACCACCAAAAGACCAACAGCCACATTGCCCAGGGCAACCAGAAGGCCAATAAGGTTGCTAAAGAAGCTACTGTAGGTCCCATCCTTATCAGAGCCTTACTGCTGCTGAACCAAGGATCACCTCCTTCCTGAACACTCTGAATATTCTAAAGATTTAGCCCACATCCACTGGGTGGGAAAAGGCCAATTTGCGTTAATGACCTCTCCAGCCTCAGGCAATATCACTCCCTTCAACTTGCCCTAGGTGATAAGAACCAAAAGACCACAGAAGTCAGATTTTTGCACCAAATTTCCAGGTCAAAATTAACTAGGGAACAAAATGTCTCACACGGGCTCAAACAAAACTTATTCGATTTTTAAATTATTTTACGTTTGTTGGTTTGAGATAAAAACAAAAACAAACTTGTGTTCCATCTGGATCTGCCTAAACTCTAATAGCTTCCTATTACCTCTGCTCCACTTTGTTAACAAGTATATGTTAAGAGGATGGTTAATTTGGTCTGTCTCATATTTTTTGAGGATAATTAAAGTAGTTTTGTCTAGATTAAGAAACTTTCTCTTAAGACATCTCTAATATGCAAGATGTCATGAAGCATTCATCTTTTCCCTCTTCTTAAACCGTCTGAAATTCAAAAACTCACAGTAAATACTCTTTCATGGCAATTACAATTGTTTGCATAAGTTCAATAAGAATCTGCTCATTTTATAGCAGGACACCTTTGGAAATACTGGTTATTTTACCAAAGCTTTGGCTGGAATGTCATTTTTGAGAGTCATACATAGGCTCTCATATGACCAGAGAGCTTTAAGGAACTAAGGTTGACTTTATGAAACATGGAACCATAAAGCCTCATGGAAATGCTGGCTTGATACCGCGCTTATAGATTTCCCAGCATCCTCCCCAGGTGAGTAAAGAAGGTCACTTCCTGACAGGTGCAGGGACCTCAGCATATCTTGCAAACCTCAAAAAGAGGAATTTGCCCAACTCAACAGGTATTGAAGGCCTGTCTGATGGAAGGTGCTTGGTTTGACTTCTGGCCCAGAGAGGCTACTGAACGTTCAACCTGGATTCCTTATGAAAGGTCCCGTTGAAAGTAAGTGTTATAAAATCCTCATGAACAATCCTTATTCTTGCTGAGCTTATGTAAGTAATCAGGCCAAGGTTGTTAAGACTGGACTTAGTCCACAAGGCATTGGTCTTAATCTGGCTATCTAAAAACGAGGTTTTTAAAGAGAAAAGCTATGTTTCAACAATGCATCACCAGTCCAATGTGTTAAACTGTCTTTGATCTTTGCCATCGGACTGGCAAATGTTGCCCCCAGAAAACAGGAGAAACAGCAAAAAGTTCCTAATCACGCTCACCTTTCTCTTATGGATAAGATGTTCTATTAGTATTAATTGCCTCTAACCTGGGCATAGGATTCCAACACAGCAAAAGGTAAGGGGAGCCTACACCTCTACCGTCAGACTATAATGGGGGTCTTTGAGAAGCGGCTAAATGGCCCATCAAGTTGTCTAAGGTTAAGAGTGTACAACAGGGAAAAGATGAGTCTCCGGCTGCCTTTTAGAAAGAATCATGAAAGCATATCACACTTGTACGCCTAGGGATCCTGAAGAACCGGGTTCTTACTTTTGTAAACCAGGCAACACCAGATATTAAAAACCCTAAAAAGAGACCCTCACCAAATTAGCCATGGAGACTGGCAAAGATTGGATAGCTCTCCTTCCCTATGCCCTTTACAGGGTAAGAATTCCCCTTAAACCCAGGCCTTACTCCTTATAAAATTATGTTTGGGAGACCCCCTCCCATTTTTCCTAACCCTAAATCAAAGTTATTAGCTGAGATTAAAGATCATAATTTGTTTGGTTCTTTAAAAAGGCTTCAGCACGATCACCAAGACTTCTAGCCCCATCTAAAGAATACACTAACTAAGGCCATTAATGTCCATCTAGCCTACCTAGAAAGCCCTAGTCGTCATTCACATCATTCCTTGGATTCCTTAGCTGAAATGGTGCTGCAAAACAGGCGAAGGTTAGACTTACTACTATTTCACCAAGGAGGGCTATGCCAGGTTTTAGGGGAACAATGTTGCTTCTATGCCGATAGCTCAGGAATTGTACAAGATAGCTTAGCAATGGTTCATGGCCACCTACAAGAAAGGGCAAAAATAAGGAGCCAAAAACCAAAATTGGTATGAGAGCCTCTTCAGCTGGTCTCCATGGGTAACCACCCTCCTGTCCGCCTTAGTCAGACCCATAACCTCATTACTCCTCAGAGCCCTACTGGGGCCATGCCTGTTTCACTGCTTTTCCAATTTTGTACAGGAACAAGTGACAAGACTAACCAACGGAGCTGCTATCCACCTGCTGCTGGTTCACTGGTACTCTCCCATTCCGAAAACAGACCCCAATAATCACGCCACCCCCTTCTCAGCAGGAAGTAGCCAGAGACCTGATACCGCCCCACAACACCAAAAAAGTCTGAATGTAAGAGTTACTTTAGGAAGGCGACCAAGTGGCCATTTTATTGCGGATCAGAGAATAGCTCCAGAAACCGCCAGGGACTGAGGACACCCACTCTCCAATCTGGAATGTCTCAAACTGGAATGTCTCACCATGGAATTCCAGCATCCCCCACTCCACCGAAGTAAACAGCCAATCCTATCCTGCCACGGTCCAAAGATGCCCTTACTTGGGTATCTGCCTAGCTGAGATCAAACCCAAAACTCTTGCATCCATAAAACACTTTGCCTTCCTGGATTTGGCATGATATCCCTGAATCCCCACCTTGGAGTCATGAAACCTCGCCCGGGAATTGCAGACTTCAATAAAGGCTCTCTTGGCTCCATATCTTCGTCTTTCTTTCCTCTCGCTTCTGTGTCCATCTATAAAATCTTACAGAATCAGTTATCAAAAATCTCCCAATGAATAAAAGCCCAGTGACAGATGTATTTTCAGGGGAATTCTACCAGACGTTTAAAGCAGAATTAACACCGATCCTTCTCAAGCTATTCCAAAAAATACAAATGGAAAGAAGACTTCTGGACTCATTCTACGAAGCACATATCACTTTAATTCCTAAGCCAGGCAGAGACCCAACAAAAAACGAAAACTACAAGCTAATATCCTTAAAGAATACGGGTGCAAAAATACTCAACCAGATACTATCAAACCAAATTCAACAGCATATAAAATATTATCCATTATGATCAAGTGGGATTTATTCCTGGGTTACAAGGCTGGTTCAATATTTGCAAATCCATTAATGTGATACATCATATTAACAAAACAAAAGAAAAAAAACACATGATCCTGTGGGTAGATGCAGAAAAACCATGTGACAAAAATACAACATCTCTTCTTAATAAAAACCCTCGAGAAAATCGGGATGGAAGGAACTTACTTAAACATCATAAAAGCCATTTACAAAAAGCCCACAGCCAATGTTATCCTCAATGGGGATAAACTGAGAGCTTTCCCTCTGAAATCAGGGACCCAACAGGGATTTCAACTCTCACCAATGTTGTTTAACATAGTGTTGAAAATCCTAATATCAGCAATCAGACAACAAAAGGAAATAAAAGGCATCAGTATTAGCAAAGAAGAAGTCAAAGTTTCCCTTTATGGAGATGATATGATACTCTACATGGGATACCTGATCACCTCCACCAGAAGCCTTCTAGAACTGATCAATGAATTCAGTAAAGTTGCAGGGTACAATGTCGAAGTACAGAAATCAGTTGCATTCTTATACACCAAAAATGAAGCAGCGGAAAGAGAAATCAAGAAACAGATCCCATTCACAATTGCACTAAAAACCATAAAATACCTAGGAATAAACCTATGTAAAGATGTAAAAGTTCTGTATGCTGAAAACTAAAGAAGACTTATGAAGGAAATTGAAGAAGACACAAAGAAATGAGAAAACATTCCGTGCTCATGGGTTGGAAGAATAAACATTGTGAAAATGTCATTATTATCCAAAGCAATTTACACATTCAATGCAATCCCCATCAAAGTTGCACCAGCATTCTTCTCAGAGTTAGAACAAACTATCTTAAAATTCGTATGGTGTGGGAGGCGAGATGGTCGCCCAAGATGGCGACCGGGCAGAAGCCCCAAGCACCTGAGCTGCCCTAGCTCCCATCCCCCTGCCGACTGCAATGCTCCTTCACGAGCTACTAAACCAAGAGAGGCTGCGCAGCATGCTCAGAGTCCATGACAAAGTTTTGGACCTATGGGATAAGGCCACGCCTCCCCTAAAGGGTATATATATTGCACCCGGGGGGAAAGGGAAGAGAGAGAGAAAAACAACAAGAAGCAAGGAGAATAAAAGACAGCTCTGCAACGAATCCCGGGGTCACGTCCTTCCTTCCCGCCGGCGGGTGAGGGGCGCGAGAGTATGGAACCACAAAAAACCCAAATAGGCAAAGTAATATTGAAGAAGAAAACCAAAACGGGAGGCATCACAATCCCAGACTTTAGCCTCTACTACAAAGCTGTCATCATCAAGACAGTATCGTATTGGCAGAAAACAAACACATGGACCAATAGAATAGAATAGAGAACACAGAACTGGACCCACAAATATATGGTCACTTAATCTTTGATAAAGCAGGAAAGAGTATCCAATGGAAAAAAGACAGCCTCTTCAACAGGTGGTGTTTTGAGTGCTGGACAACAACATGTAAAAAATAAAATTAGGCCACTTTCTGATACCATTCACAAAAATAAATTCAAAATGAAATACAGAATCTGAATATGGGACAGGAAACCATAAAAACCCTAGAGGAGAAAGCGAGAAATAGCCTCTTAGACCTCAATCACAGGAATTTCCATTCCTAGAGGCATGGGAATCAGGAATAAAAATGAACTACTGGGACCTCATCAAGATGAAACCTTCTGCAATGCAAAGGGAACAATCAAAAAACTAATAGGCAACCTACAGAATGGGAAAAGATAGTGGCAAATGGCATATGGGATAGAGGGCTAGTATCCAAAATATTCAAGGAGCTCACTAAACTCCATACCTGAAATATGAATAATCCAGAAAGAAATGGGCAGAAGACCTGAACAGATACTTCTCCAAAGAGGACATCCAGATGGCCAACAGGCACATGAAATGATGCTTAGTGTCACTCATCATCAGGGAAATATAAATCAAAATCACAATGAGATACCACCTCACACTGATCAGAGTCACTAAAATGAAGAAATCAAGAGAATATAGATGCTGGCGAGAATATGGAGAAATGGGCACTCTCCTACACTGTTGGTGGGAATGTAAACTGGTGCAGCTGCTCTAGAAAACAGTGTGGAGGCTCCTCAAAAAACTGTCAATAGAACTCCCCTATGACCCAGCAATAGCACTGCTAGGGATATACCTAAAGGATACAGAATGGCTGATGCATAGGAGTACATGCACCCCAATGTTCATAGCAGCACTTTCTACAATAGCCAAATCATGGGAAGAGTCTAAATGTCCATCACCTGATAAGCGAATCAAGAAGATGTGGTATATATATACAATGGAGTACTATATGGCAATGAGGAAGAATGAAATCTGGCCATTTGTAGCAAAGTGGATGGATCTCAAGGGTGTCATTTTAGTGAAGTAAGTCAGGCAGAGAATGACAGATACCATATGTTTGCACTCATAGGTCTAACAGGGCAAACATAACAGAGGACCATAGGGTAGGGGTAGGGGGAAAGAGAGTTGGGGAGAGTGAGGGACACAAATCATGGGAGACTATTGAATACTGAAAACGAACCTAGGACTGAAGGGGGAGGGGGAGGGAGGAAAGGGGTTGATGGTCATGGAGGGGGTCACTTGTGGGGAGAAGCACTGGGTGTTATATGGAAAACAATTTGACAATAAACTTTATAAAAAATTATACCTAAATATTTAAGCCTTTTGGGGGGATATTGCAAATTATATATTTTTATATATTTTTTTGAAGTTTACTTGTTTATTTTGAGGGAGGGAAGCGAGTAGGGGAGGGACAGAGAAGGAGAGAGAGAGAGAGAGAGGCAGAGAGAGAGAGAGAGAGTCAGAGAGAGAGAGAGAGAGAGAGAGAGAGAGAGAGAGAGAGAGGATCCCAAATGGGTTCCACACCATCAGCACAGACCCTGATGCAGGTCTGAAACTCACAAACTGTGAGAGCATGACTGAGTTGAAACCAAGAGTCAGAAGTTCAATGGACTGAGCCACCTAGGTGTCCCATATTTTAATATTGGATTCTATTGAGACATTGCTAGTATATAGAAATAGATTAATTTTTTGTGTGATGTTTATGAAGTCACTTATTAAATTATGGCTGATTTGGGGTTGGATTCCTTTTATTTTTTTCCTCAGAGGGACATATGTGTCTACCCATAGAAACACCTGTTTTTCTTTCACATTTGCACATCTTTCTGTACTTTTAGTCTTACTGTAGTTGTTAAAGTTTCAAGTAAAATGTTAAATAAATGTGGGGATGAGTAGATATCCTTGACTTTTTCCAGACCTGAGGGGGAATCATTCAGCTTTTCACCATGAAGTATGATGTTAGCTGTGGGTTTCTCTTTATAGGAATGAGGAAGCTTATCCAAGCTCTCCAAGAGATTTTATCATCAGTAGATGCTGTACTTTATCAAATACTTTTCTCTCTCAATTGACATAGTCATCAGAGTATTCTCCTTTATGTTGGATGAAATTGATTCATTTCAAAATGTGGAAGCAGGGGCACCTGGGTGGGTCAGTTGGTTAAATCAGTTGATTCTGGCTCAGGTCATGATTTCATGGTTGTAGCATGCTGACAGCATGGAGCCTGCTTGAGATTCTCTCTCTCCCTCTATTTCTGCCCCTCCCTTTCCCCACCCTGAAAAACAAATAAGGAAGCAGCTTTGATTTGCTGGGATCATTCCTGCTTTGTCATGGCATGTTTTTATTTTTATAGGTTCCTGATAAGATTTGGTGATACAGTAAAACATTGGATTTCAAGCAAATTGTTCTGTAAGTGTTCCGCAAGAGAAAATATTTTTAATGAGTTTTAACTTGACAAACAAGTGATGTCTTACAATGCAAGTAGTATTTGATGTCAAATGTCATGTAATCACAGCTAAGTCAATGGTTCTTCTCTCTCTCTCCACCTCCCTCTCTCCCCCTTCCACTTTCTCCCTCCATCTCTCTCTCTCTCTTTCTCTCTCTCTCCACAGAATTGTGGGGGATCATCTCCCATGTTCAGATGCTTGGTCTCAAGCCACAGTGCTTGGGAGAAATCACTGATTTTCAGAACATTGGGAGATGCTCACAACTGGCATGAATATATATTTGTCACTTCAAAGCACCTATGAGCAGTCCTCTGATTTCCCTTACAAGAGTAAGCTTAGGAATGCTTTGCTTCATTCTAGGTCAGGCTGCCTGCAGATATAGACCCTTTCCTCAGCTGACTTAGTGCCAGTTACATTAAATTCAGTACACGACAAGAGTTGATTAATACTGTACTGTAGTCAACATCCATGGGAGCAAATGTAATGATCCCCATGCAGAAGAAGGTTGAAAAGAAAGGCAGTAAGAAGAAGGAGATGATTATGGTGGAAGTTAAGAAGGAAATTATCAAGAAGTACAAAGGCGGCATGTGAGTGACCAAAATTGCAAGATTTTATAAGAAGTCTACATTGACTATTTGCACAATATTAAAGAAGAAAGAATAAATAAGGGAGCTAGATGCAATAAAAGGAGTCACGGGTATTTCAAAACAATTGCCATGTGTTCTCAAAGATGTTGAAAATTTGCTTCTGGCTTGGATACATGAGAAGCAACTACTAGCTGGTACCGTGACCAAGAACTTCATCTGCGAGAAGGCAAAGGCCTTGTACACCAACCTCGTAAGTAACCTTCCAGGTATGTCAACATAAAAAAAGAAGATTCAAAGCAGCAGGGGATAGTTTAATGACTTTAAGAGGTGAAGTGGCATCTGTAGTGTTGTAAGGCACAGAGAGGCTGTGAGTTCGGACGCTACGGCAGCTGAGGTGTTTACTACCTAGTTCAAGAAGCTAATGGCATACAAGTGTTGCTTGTTGTATCAGGTTTTCTAACTGTGGTGAGATAGGGCTTTTTTGGAAACAGATGCCAAAGAGGACCTACATTACAGAGGAAGAGAATGCAGCACCCGGTCACAAGCCCATGAAGACCATCGCATCTTGTTTTGTGCTAATGCAAGCAGGGATTTCAAAGTCAAGCCCCTGCTCATGTATCATTATGAGAATCCACGAGGAATGCAAGGTGCAGAAAACCCAGTTAAATGTTCTGTGGGGGTTCAAGGGCCAGACTTGGGTCACTCGTGTCTTGTTTGTTGAGTGGATCAACGAGGTTTTTGGTCCTGCAGTGAAGAATTACCTTCTAGAGAAAAGTCTGCCGCTCAAAGCCTTGCTGGTTATGGGTATGCTTCTGCTCATCCTCCAGGCTTTGAGGACGACTTACTAAAGGAGTTCAAGTTCATTAAGGTCAAGTTTCTTCCTCCCAAGACCACTCGATTTCTTTGTCCCATGGGTCAGCAGGTCATTTTGAACTTTAAAAAGCTTTACATCAAAGCACTATTTCAGCAATGCTTTAGGGTGACCAAAGGAACAAACCTTATCCTCTGAGAGCTTGGGAAAAATCATTTCCACATCGTGAACTGCCCCAAGATTATCAGTAAGTCCTGGGATGGGGTCACCAAGAGAACCCATAGTTCTGCTTGGAGAAAACTGACCCGGTTTTGTTCTTGGACATGACTTATAGGGGCTTGTCATGAACAGCAGCCTCCAGTTGTTGATGAAATTGTGTCCTTGGGGAAGACCGTGGGAATGGGGGTGAATAAGGAAGACATTCAGGAGCTGGCGGAGGAGCATGGCCAGGAGCCGACCACCGATGAACCGATGAATCTGCATCACGAGCAAGACCTGCGGTTATGGAGGAGATTTCATCTGCAGAGGAGGAGGAGGAGGGAAAGGTGGAGGAATCCCTCGATCCAAATGAGATTAGGGAGATGTGTAAAATGTGGGAAACATTACAAAATTTTGTAGAAAAACACCCGAATAAGGCTGTAGCAGTGTGCGCAATGAATCTGTTTAAAAATAATGCAATGTCACATTTCCGCAAAATCCTCAAAAGGATGCAAAAGCAAGTGTCATTGGATAGGTTCCTTGTTAAAGTTGCACGGAAAGAAAAACATTCCATGGAGCCAATAGATGGCAGTGATTCCATTAGTGATAGTGAAAGTCATCCTACCCAATAACTTTCCTCTCTGGTCTCCCTCACACCAGCTACGAAGGTTTTCAAAGGGAAGTGCAGATTAATATATCTTTATAATTTGTATTTTCATTTATTATATTGTATTATATTACAGATTTGTAATCATTATATATGAAATTTTGGGGGTGTGGAATGAATCATCTGTGTCTCTATTATTTCTTATGGGGAAATTCATTTCGATAAATGAGTGTTTTGGATTGCAAGTATGTTTCCAGAAAGAAATATGCTCGCAAACCAAGGTTTTGCTGTATTTTGTAAAGGAGTTTAGCATCTATGTTAATAAGGGATATGGGTCTGAAGTTTTCTTTCTTTGTAGAGACTGTACAGAGAATGTGGTCTCATGAAACACAGTGGGGAACATTTTCATTTCGCCTTGTTAGTTTCTGATATTAATGATTTGTCTTCTTCTTTTGGCAGTCTTGCTAGCATTTGCTGAATTGCATTGATCTTTTCAAACAATCTGCTTTTGCCATCATTCATTTTCTTTATTGTTTTTCTGTTTTCAGTTTCATTGATCTATATTCAGCTTTATTTTCCCTTCCTTCTGCTTGATTTTAGCTTATTTTGATTTTCCTTTTCTAATTTCTTAACGTAGAAGCTTAGACTACTAAGATCTTTATTGTTTTCTGGTGTAAGCATTTAATGCTATGTGTTTCCTTCTAAGCACTGTTCTAGCTGCATCCCACAGATTTTGATATTTTGTAATTTTGTTTTCAGTGAATTTTGCCTTAAATTTTGGAATACAGTTTCACTTATTTTAGAATTCTCAGTTAATGGCTTTACATTTTTCTTCAGCACTTTACAGTTCTCACACCATTGCCTTCTGCTTTGGTTATTTTTCATGGAAAGTTTTAATGTTGCTATTAACCTATTCCTCTCTTCATAATTTGCTTTTTTTCCTTTGCTGCTTTTAGGATTTTCCTTTTTCATTAGTTTTCAGGAATTTGATTTTGATGTGCTTTGATTGAATTTTCTTTTTCTTTTTCTTATGTTTTTATTTATTTTTGAGACAGAGAGAAAACGAACATGTGTGGGGGAGGAGCAGAGAGAGAGGGAGATACAGAATCCGAAGCAGACTCCAGGCTCTCAGCTGTCAGCACAGAGCCCAATGTCCAACCCACGAACTGACAGATCATGACCTGAGCCAAAGTCAGATGCTTAACTGACTGAGCCACCCAGGTGCCCCTTGATTGAATTTTCTTTATTTTTATTCTTCTTGGGACACTTTCGTCTCCTTAGATCTGTTGATACTTTATATCAATTCCTGAAAATATTTTCCACGATTCCAGTTACATATCTATATTTAAATACACATATGTATATATGCATGTGTAGATACATGTATGCACACGTATGTATGTATATGTTAGACTGCTTTTATTGTCTCTTACATTACTGACATTTGGCTATTTTTTTGGAAACACTCTGTGATAATTTTTAGATTGTTTTTATTACTCTTCTTCAAGTTAGCTCATGGTTTAATATGTTAATACACAGTGTTAATCTTACTCCACACATTTTTCAGATATTGTATTGTACTTTTTTTTACCTCCTGGAAGTTCAAAATACAGAACAGTTCTAGTAAGATTCTTTTTGTGTTAGGTGAAGGCATTGTGTGTTTATTCAACACAGGCGGGCTGTGAGCAGACCATAGCCTGCGGTCACTGGTTGCCTGTGATGTAACGTCAGGCCCTTGGCCACTTCCCAAGATTTCTCAGTTGTCTCCTAAAATGGACATATTTTTTTTAAATAATAGTTTATTGTCCAATTAGTTTCCATATAACACCCAGTGCTTCTCCCCACAGATGCTGCCCACCATGACCATCACCCCCTCCCCCACTCCGCCTCCCCTTTCAGTCCATGGTTCCTCTCCAGTATTCAGTAGTCTCCCTTGATCTGTGTCCCTCACTCTTCCCCGATCTCTTTCCCCCTTCCTCTCCCCATGGTCCCCTGCCAGGCCTGTCCTGTTAGACCTATGAATGCAAACATATGATATCTATCCTTCTCTGCCTGACTTATTTCGCTTAGCATGACACCCTCAAGGTCCATCCACTTTCCTACAAATGGCCATATATCATTCTTTCTCATTGCCATGTAGTACTCCATTGTATATATATACCACATCTTCTTGATCCATTCATCAGGTGATGGACATTTAGGCTCTTTCCATGATT
>PISW01013742.1:0-24587 GCA_004023785.1 Mungos mungo
ACCCAGCAATAGCATTGCTGGGGATTTACCCAAGAGAGACAGAAATGCTGATGCATAGGAGCACATGTACCCCAATGTTCATAGCAGCAATGTCAACAATAGCCAAAACATGGAAGGAGCCGAAATGTCCATCACCTGACGAATGGATCAAGAAGATGTGGTATATATTCACGATGGAGTACTACATGGCAATGAGAGGCAATGACATATGGCCATTTGTTGGAAAGTGGATGGACCTTGAGGATGTCATGCTGAGCGAAGTAAGCCAGGCAGAGAAGGACAGAAACTATATGTTTGCATTCATAGGTCTAGCAGGAAAACAGGAGAGACCTAATGGAGAACCAGGGGGGGCGGAGGAAGGAGAGAGAGTTGGGGAGAGAGAGGGATGCAAAACTTGAGAGACTATTGAATGCTGAAAATGAACTGAGAGTTGAAGGGGAAGGGGGAGGGGGGAAAAGAGGGAGTGGTGATGGTGGAGGGCACTTGGGGGGAGGAGCACTGGGTGTTGTATGGAAAACAATTTGACAATAAAATATTATGGAAAAGAAATTATGAAGATTGCAAAAGTGAGGGTAGGTTAGATCCCCCCGCCCAACAACATCCAGAGCCATCAATTAAGTACTAATAGGTTGGGCTCAGCTCATAACCCGGTCACTACTCTCAGTTCTGTGTGTGTGTGTGTGTGTGTGTGTGTGTGTGTGTGTGTACTTCTTTTGGCTCTGTCCAAAGAGTATATCTTGGTCACGAAGAAAGAATGTAATACCCTTTTTCTCCCTCTCCCAATCCCACAGTTGGGAAACCTGCCTGTGTCCCAGCGTTTCTGATCTTTTTAACCTCTTTCCAAACATCTCTCTCTCTCTCTCTCCTCTCTCTCTCTCTCTCTCTCTCTCTCTCTCTCTCTCTCTCTCTCTCTCTCAATATTTATTTATGACAGGGAGAGAGTGTGACAGAGAGTGGTGGAGGGGTTGAAGGCGGGGAGACAAGGGATCTGAACTGGGCTCTGTGCTGGCAGCAGAGAGAGCCCAATATGGGGCTTAAACTCCTGAACCATGGTATCATGACCTGAGCTGAAGTCAAACGCTTAACCAACTGAGCCATCCAGGTGCCCCTTTTTTCTTTTTTTAATCTTGTTACTTCTAGCCACTCATCTCCTTTCTTAGTTAATTCAAAGTAAACCTTATACTTCTCTTATGTTTTAAGTTTTAGTGGCTCACAGATTCCACAACTAAGAATTCGGTTACATAGAATCATTACCCTTCCAATTAAAATGCAAGTTACTATGAGAAAATAATTTA
The DNA here is from genome assembly GCA_004023785.1 of Mungos mungo. Classification (NCBI taxonomy): domain Eukaryota; kingdom Metazoa; phylum Chordata; class Mammalia; order Carnivora; family Herpestidae; genus Mungos; species Mungos mungo. The sequence continues at coordinate 1,296 of PISW01013742.1, forward strand.
TCAAAATAGAAATCAATGTTCATATAAATTACAATTTAAATTCTGTTTGAATTTTAATATTTAGGGTTTTCTAGGAAAATGTTAATTAACATAGAATTTGATCTACGTATTGGACAAATTAACTTATTAAGATGGAGTTCATGAGTATCGAGCTGATTGTTACTGGAGGGAAATCGGCTGTTTTGTAATTTCAATTCTATTTCTAAGATAAATAGTTTCACCATTCTCTAAGACTAGGTGAATATGCAAAGTGATAGAATTAAACCAACTGAAAGAATGCATGGGCATGATTCGTTTTCCGCTCTGAAGCTGCATTGTTCTCTAAATAGTAAGATACTATTTGTTACTTCTTTGCCTTAAAATGCTGTTTTCACAAATTAAGGTCAACTGCATCTACTAAGTATGGTTTTGCTGAAGTCATTGGTCTTAGCCCTATGTGTGTTGATGAAACTGGACAAAAACATTTAATTGTTCTGTTCTACATTTATCTTGAAAACTCACCATGAGAACAAGACATTTCATTAAAAGTAACTGAATTCATTTAAAATTTATCAAAGTAATTTTTAAAAACCTTGAAACATACTATACTCTAAATTTCTTAGTATGAACATTTTTAGAGGACATTTACACCTGTTCTTGCTATTATTCTAAACCATTCTAAGTTTTTTTTATTTTTTTATGTTTTTTATTTTTTTGTTTTTTTAATAGTTTATTGTCAAATTGGTTTCCATATAACACCCAGTGCTTCTCCCCACAAGTGCCCCCCACCATGACCATCACTCCCTCCCTCCCCCTCCCCCTTCAGTCCATGGTTTGTTTTCAGTATTCAGTAGTCTCCCTTGATCTGTGTCCCTCACTCTCCCCTGCTCTCTTTCCCCCTTCCTCTCCCTATGGTCCTCTCTTAGGTTTCTCCTGTTAGACCTATGAGTGAAAACATATGGTATCTATCCTTCTCTGCCTGATTTATTTCGCTTAGCATGACACCCTCAAGGTCCATCCACTTTGCTACAAATGGCCATATTCCATTCTTCCTCATTGCCATATAGTACTCCATTGTATATATATACCACATCTTCTTGATCCATTCATCAGTTGATGGACATTTAGGCTCTTTCCATGATTTGGCTATTGTAGAAAGTGCTGCTATGAACATTGGGGTACATGTGCTCCTATGCATCAGCACTTCTGTATCCCCTGGGTAAATCCCTAGCAATGCTATTGCTGGGTCATAAGGGAGTTCTATGGATAGTTTTTTGAGGAGCCTCCACACTGTTTCCAGAGCGGCTGCACCAGTTTACATTCCCACCAACAGTGTAGGAGGGTGCCCGTCTCTCCACACCCTCGCCAGCATCTATAGTCTTTTGATTTGTTCATTTTAGCGACTCTGACTGGTGTGAGGTGGTATCTCAGTGTGGTTTTGATTTGAATTTCCCTGATGATGAGTGACGCTGAGCACCGTTCCATGTGCCTGTTTGCCATCTGGATGTCCTCTTTGGAGAAGTGTCTATTCAGGTCTTCTGCCTATTTCTTCATGGGATCATTCATTTTTCTTGTATGGAGTTTAGTGAGCTCCTTGTATATTTTGGATACTAGCCCTTTATCTGATATGGCCTAAATGTGATGTCATTAAGTATGGCAAATGCTTGCTTAAAAAGAAGAAAATGAAGGAAAGAAAAGTCTTTTAAAAAATTCCCCTTGGAGTGCAGGTTTGATGAGGTGCTCCACTAAACCTATATCCAACTTCAGATCTGATCATAAAATTCCTCCCAGGGATGGAAGACTACTAGGAATTGCAAACTCAAATGCCTTCAGGGTTGGTCTGTACTCTAGATCAGATGGAGACTCTGACCTGGAAAATAGAACAAATGTGAAACACCTAATCTCGAGAATCAGTATATGCCTTAAATTATGACTTTCTACAAAACAGTTATAGTTCATACAATCCAAATGGAATCTGTTAGAGGTTACTTTTTCTACATGTGAAGTTGGCCTACTAACAAAGTTGATATTCTATCTTTATCAGTTTTTCAAAAAACTGAGCTAGAGGCTCACCTGTGTGGCTCAGTCAGTTAAGCATCTGACTTCAGCTCAGGTCATGATCTCACAGTTCATGAGTTTGAGCCCTGCATCGGGGCTCTGTGCTGACATCACAAATTCTGTCTCTGTCTCTCTTTCCCTCTCCCCCTCCGCTACTCATGCTCTGTTTCTCTCTCTCTCTCTCAAAAATAAATCAACATTTAAAAAAAAACTGAGCTAGAAAGTTAGCCATAGTGGAAATTTTCATGCAGAGGGGAACGGGTTTTGTCAGCCCTTTCCCACAGAGCTTAATTGGAAGTAAACCAAGTGACTATAAAACAGTACTTGCAGCAGGTGTAGAACTTTCCTCTGTAAGCATTGCAAACCTTCCCCTTTACTAATCTGACAGTGAGGCACTGCAGAGGAGATGTGAAAGTGCCTGCTGACTATCCTCAACAGTTAGCATGTGGCCCAATAAGCAGAAAGTACAAGTCAGAGACAGAAGGAATAGACAGATCGAAAGAGGGCAGGCAGATCGAAAGAGGGTAGGATCTAAGACCTTAAACAAAAATTTCATTTCTCCCCACACTGACTAGATGTGGTTATTAATCCTTAGTGAAAAGGGATTTGCTTTGTGGTAAACAAGGCTGATTCTGAGTTGTACTTAGTAAAATTAACTGCCTCAGTGCCCAAGTTAATTGTTATGTGTGTAATAGTGTTAATAAGTATGTGTATAAGTTGAGGCCACATCTTCTGAAGGATATGAGCCCTGGAGTCAGACTGCCTGCTCTTGTCATGCCTTTGCTATGCAACCTTCAGGCAGTTACTTTTTTTTTTTTTAGTTTATTTATTCATTTTGAGAGAGAGACAAAAAGAAAGAGAGAGAGAGATCAAGCAGGAGAGGGGCAGAGAGAGGGAGAGGGAGCAAGAGCATGCCAGGCAGGCTCCCCACTGTCAGCATGGAGACTGATGTGGGGCTCGAGCTCACAAACTATGAGATCATGACCTGAGCCAAAACCAAGAGTAGGTCGCTTAACTGACTGAGCAACCAAGTGCCCTAACCTTTGGGCAGTTACTTAACCTCTCATGCTTCTGTTTTCTAACTGTAACATGAAGATTATAAGTATAGCCTACTCAAAGGGCTCTGTGAAAATTTAAAAATCCAAAGTAAGTAAAGCTCTCAATAAAGTGCCCTGACTATAGTAAAACCATGGAACAAATGAAAGCAATTCTTAGTAAATAGTTAGGCAAATGTAGCTTATTTATAATATTGTTTAGGTTATTTTAAATTTATTCTCATTAATAATGGCCACAGTTAATGACCCCTGTGAAATAATAAGAAATATATTTGGTCTCTGTTTCCATTCCTGACATAAAGCTCCTAAAACCTTGCAAGAAAGGAGTACTAGGAAGATCTCTTGTTTTAATATTTGATCTCTGAATCCAGTTTCTTTTTATTTTATTTTATTTTATTTTTTATTTTTGAGAGACAGAGAGAGACAGCATGAGCAGGATAGGGTCAGAGAGAGAGAGGGAGACACAGAATCTGAAACAGGCTCCAGGCTCTGCACTAGCTGTTAGCACAGAGCCCGACGCAGGGCTCAAACCCACAAACCGTGAAATCATGACCTGAGCTGAAGCCGGACACTTAACCGACTGAGCCACCCAGGCGCCCCTCTGAACCCAGTTTCTGTCATGAGCTCCTAGGACCCTTGTAGTTTCTTAAGCGATAAAAGTATCTGCCACAGAGTTCCTAATTCCTTTGGAATTTCCTGAGTGATAGGAGTATATTTTGTTCGAATGAAGCAATTCTTGGGCTTCTGGATAGGGACTGATCACCAGAAAGATCAAGCCATGATTAAACGTTTGTTCAGCGTGTAAAGATAAACATTGAAGAGCTTAGTGGAATAAGGTAATGGTCAAGTCTAAGGTTAGTCCCATAGCTCTCCTTATTCTGTGCATTGACCAGTCAGTCAGTCCAAAGAAACCCAAGGCCTGATAGCAATTGAACCAACAGTGAAGAAAGAAACCCAGCTACCTCAGTATCAATAACTATCGAGAGGAGAGAGAGACCACACTGCTATCGGTGTCACTAACCGAAGCTCCACGAAACACATAGATACAGAAGGAGATACCAAGATGGCCAAGCATAAGAACATAAAAAGGTAATGCCCTTTCATTAACCCCTTTATTTGGCCAATCTTTATCTTTCTTACAAGTCAAAAGGTCAAAAGATTTAATGAACACATGTACTCTCTCCAGTGTAAAGCAAAATTTAAAAAATATAAAGGTTTAGGCCAAGATTATTCATTTTCCACAAATAGTAAACCAGTACCAGTCGGAATCCTATTTACCACGCGGCACAGACAGGGTAGGTGATTGATTCAAAGGGGCAGAGGAAATGTTTTAGGAGGAAGGAACTGTCCTGTATCTTGGTGATAGTGATGGTTACATAACTGTATAAGTCTCCAGATCCATCAATTTATATACTTATAATAGATGAATTTCGTCTAATGTAAATTATACCTCAGTAAAACTGTAAACAAATCCAGCAAAAAGAAAAACAAAAGTGTGGGGGATGGGGGATGGGGCGATTCCTTCAGTTGTAGAAAAAAAAAGTTTCTGTCAGATGTTTGTGTCTCTGTGGAGGGGCTAATCGTACTTTAACTGTTGAAATGGATGGACCCTTCAGACTGTAGGTTGGAAAAAAAATTGGACACAACCTAATAGCTGAAGTTTCTTTTTTTTAAAAAAATTCTTTTTGGGGCACCTGGGTGGCTTGGTCGGTTGGGCTTCTGGCTTTGGCTCAGGTCTTGATCTCATGGTCTGTGGGTTTGAGCCCCGCATCAGGCTCTGTGCTGACAGCTTGGAGCCTGGAGCCTGCTTCATATTCTGTGTCTCCCTCTCTCTCTGACTCTCCCCTGCTCGCACTGTCTCTCTCTGTCTCTCAAAAATAAATAAAAGATATAAAAAAAATTTTTTAATTCTTTTTTAAGAGGTCAGCACAGAGCCCGACGCAGGGCTTGAACCCACTAAACGTGAGATCATGACCTGAGTGGAAGTCAGAGGCTCAACCAACTGAGCCACCCAGGTGCCACACAGGTGAAGTGTCTTACAGAATTAATAATAAATACCATAGGAAATTTGTGAAAGGTTTGCATTATTTAAGGGTACACTGAGGACTAAACTCAGAGTGATTAAACAATATGCTTAAGGCTACAGAAAGAGACAATAAAGTAAGAAAACACCAAAAAATTATTGTCGAAAGTTGAGTAATATGGGGGAAATGTAGTTGTTGCTTTTTTTCAGTTCTCTGGTAGGTTAGAGAAAAATGAAAGCTGTTTTTACCTTTTCGCTAATTGGAGATAAGTAGTTTCCAAGCTTTCATATTTCAAAACTACATATTACATTTGTTATTGAGTATCTATTTCACAGGTTAAGTTACAGTTTCTGTTTCATGATTCCTTCCTGTCTTGCCAGCACTCAAACTTAGTTGTATAGTTACCTCAAATTTGAGGCTAGCTGATAGATAAGGCTAGGCATTTAAAAGCAGCAAATGGTCGAAGCTGACCTTTGGATTCTGACAGCTGAGGGGTAATTACTTTGAAATCATTACCCTTCCAGGGAGGAAAAGCTTGCTGAACATTGACCTCCTGCTTAAATAAAATGGGGTTATTTATTCCATATCAGGTGGATCTTTTGACACTTTGATGCCAAGTGTCATTACCTCTGGCCTGTGGATTGCTTGAATGGTTTGTAAGTATGATTTAATAGTTTGAGTCTGTCATGAAATATTTATAACCTATTTTTTGCACTTTGAAGGTTTGGATTTTACTTATAACCATATTATTAATGAAATGGCCTATATAGAAGATGCCACATGTATTACATTTATCTTGTGCATGTATAATTATTCTAACACAAGTGTGTAGTTTCAATCATTTTATGAAATTTAGGTTATATCTAGTGAAAAGTCAAATACTTGGTCAAATATGTAGGCATCATCTTTTATAAACTTTAAAAGGATGATTCAAATGGAAGTATTATTAAATCAGCTAAACTAATAGTTTAATACTTTAAATTTTTTAAAGCTTTTTAAAAATTAAAAAAATTTTTTTCAATGTTTATTTTTGAAAGAGACAGAACATGAGTTGGGGAGAGGCAGAGAAAAGGAGGATTCAGGCTCTGAGCTGTCAGCACAGAGCCTGATGCAGGGCTTGAACTCACAAACTGTGGAGATCATGACCTGAGCTGAAGTTGGATACTTAACTGTCTGAGCCACCCAGGCACCCAAAAAAAATTTAAACTAAAATTTAAAAGCAGAACTGAATCAGATTCTGAGGAATATATAAAAATAATAATTTATTGAATACTAATGATTACATCAGGTACTGTGCTAAGTACATATACATTAATGATCTAGTACTTTCTACTCCAAAGGAATTTTTCTTCATTCTTATTTTTATGTATCTTATGAATAATATATATATATATATATATTCACACACATACACATATGTATATGCTATAGTCTGAATGTATCCTCTTCAAATTCATATGTTGAAGCCATAATTAACAATGTAATGGTATTTGGAGAGTCATTGGGAAGTAGTAAGGTTAGATTGCGTCATGAAGGTGGGGCCTTCATCATAGGATTAATGCCCTTATGAAAGGAGAGACAGGAGATCTTTTTAACATCATGCATACATGGAGAAAAGTCCATGTGAGAATTTAAAGAGAAGACAGGACTCTACAAACCAGGAAGAGGGCCATTACTAGACACCAAATCTGCCAGCACCTTGATCTTGAACTTCCCAGACTGAAACTGAGAAATAAATATTTGTTGTTTAACCCACCTAGTCTATGGTACTTTGTCTCAGCAGCCCAAGCTGATTAAGATATTAGATGTATAAATTTGATAGCTACTTGTACTAAACACTCACTGTGTGCTCTGGCACTGCTCTAAGTGTTTTACATATATGAACATATTTCATCTTCACCATGAATGGATGGAACAGGTGTTATCACCGTTTAATGTTAATGAGAAAGAAATTGAGGCATATTTAAGTTTCTCCAATTCACCAAGCTGGCTAAACTCAGATAGGCTTCTCCAGAGCTTATGCTATTTTTTTAATGTTTGTTTATTTTTGAGAGAGAGAGACAGAGTGTGACCAGGAGAGGGGCAGAAAGAGGAGACATGGAATCTGAAGCAGGGCCCAGGCTCTGAGCTGTCACCACAAAGCCTGATGTAGGGTTGGAACCCATGAGATCATGACTTGAGCTGAAGTTGGACACTTAACCATCTGAGCCACCCAAGCACCCCGCTTGTGCTATTTACCACTAGAATCACCTCCCATATTTGGTAAACAAACAAACAAAAATCAAAATCCAATTGTTACATTATTGGAATGCAAATGTAAAAATAATGGTCTAAATTATTTAAACTTTAAAAATCAATTTTCCTATACTAATGCCTTTTCAACTTTGACTACTTTTGTCTGCATGTGTTAAGAACCATTTCTAATTTTAGGTTATACAGTCACTATTTTAGATTAATATATTTTACCATCTATCTAAATGTACATTCCAATGAGTGTAACACATTCTTTTTAATCAGAGTATTGTTTTTGCTCAATATTCTCTTAATATTGTTACCTAAGAGCACTTTAAAAAGAAATGCAATTCCCTGAAAAAACAGCAATTCCCTGACTCTTAGTGTGTGTCCAAGGAGTTCCGTGTTATTTCCATATTCAGCAGAAACTAGCGATATCTGCTCATTACTATTTTATAAATAACCTTTTTTTTTTTTTTTTTTAGGGAGGCCTGGGTGGCTCAGTTGGTTGAACATCCAGCTCTTGATTTTGGCTCAAGTTGTGATGTCACAGTTCATGAGTTCAAGCACCTCAACTCACTAGGGATTCTCTCTCTCTTCCTCTTCCTCTGCCCCTCCCAATAAATTAACTTTAAAAAATAAATAAATGATCTTTCTTAGCTGAAATAAGCATTACTACCTTGACTATAGCTAGTCAAAATATGAGTACTCCTTGTCTATTGCAGAATGTAAGATGTGGACATTTCAATTGCATAATGTTTGATTAATGATAAAAGAATATTCTAGCAAATATTCATTTTAAAAGGGCAGATGTGTAAGAAAAATTATTTAAATATTTGATAATTGATTTTCCTTTCAGAAAATGTTTAGTTGTCTATCACTGATGTGATATTTTTAAATTTAAATTGCATTTAGTTAACATACAGTGTAATATTAGTTTCAAGTATAGAATTTAGTGATTCATCACTTACATATAAACTCAGTGCTCATCACAAGTGCCCTCCTTAATACCCATCATACATTTAACCCATCACCGCATCCAACCCCCCTTTAGTAACCCTCAGTTTGTTCTCTATAGTTAAGAGTCTGTTTTCTGGTTTGCCTCACTCTCTCTCTCTCTCCCTCCTATGTTCATCTGTTTTGTTTCTTAAATTCCACAAAGGAGTGAAGTCATATGGTTTGTATCTTTCTCTGGTGGATTTTTTCACCTTGTATAATACACTCTAGCTTCATCCACGCCACTGAGAATAGCAAGATTTCATTCTTTTTTATGGCCGAGTAATATTCCATTGTTTATACCACCTTTATTCATTCATTCATTATTTGAGCCTTTTCCATGATTTGGCTATTGTTAATAATGCTGCTATTAGCATAAGGGTACATGTATCCATTTGAATCAGTATTTTTGTATTCTTTGTGTGAGTACTTAGTAGTGCAATTGCTGGGTCATAGGGTATTTCTATTTTTAACTTTTTGAGGAACCTCCATACTGTTTTCCAGTGTGGCTGCACCAGTTTGCACTCTCACCAACAGTGTAAGAAGGTTCCCTTTTTTCACCGCCTCACCAGTGTTTTGACTTCTAATTTAATTCTGTTGTGGCTGGAGAACATAATTTTTATAATGTAAATTCTTTCAAATTAATTGACACATGTTTTATGACCTAACATGTTTTATACCAAAGAATCCATATGCAGTTTAGAGCAAGGTGAATTCTGCAGGTAGGATGAAAATATTGATGATAATAATAATGTTGTTCAAGTTTTCTATTTAACTATAATGTTCTCACTAGTTGTCTTATTAATGATTGAGAGAGTGGTATTGAAATCTCAAACTAAAATTATTGAATTGATTTATCAGTTTTTACTGCATTTATGTTTCTGTTATTAGGTGAATATATACTTAGGATTGTTATATTTTCCTGGTATGGACTTTTATATCATTATGAAATGTCCCTCATTGTCTCTAATATTTTTTTGCTGTAAATTATGCTTTGTCTTCTATTACTCCAGCCACTCCATAGTTCTTGTTGTTATTATTTGCATAGTTTTTTTTTCCATTGGATTTCAACTTATTTGTGTGTTGAATCCAATGTATATCTGTTGTAGGCAGAATGCAATGCTTCTGTAATCCAGTGTAAATATCTCTGCTTTGTCTTTGGAATGTTTAGACACTCATATTTATTTTATTTTATTTTATTTATTTTATTTTAACGTTTGTTTAGTTTGACAGAGAGAGAGAGAGAGAGGGACAGAGAGAGAGAGAGACAGAGAGTGAGAACACACAATCAGGGGAGGGGGGAAAAAGAGAGGGAGAGAGACAATCCTGGGCTCTGTCGGTGTAAAGTGTGACACAGGGCTCAGTCTCACAAAATGTGAGATCATGATCTGAGCGAAATCAGGAATTGGACTCTCAACCAACTGAGCCACCCAGGTGTGCCAGACTATTCACATTTAAATGTTATTATTGATTTGTCTAGATTTACACTCACCACTTTGTTATTTGTTTTTTGTCTTTCTTTTATGTTACCCTGCTTTTTATTGATTGCTCTTTTGTGTGTGTGTGTGTGTGTGTGTGTGTGAAATAGACACTTTTTAAGCATATCATTGAAATTATTTTAACCATGTTTTATTGGTTACTCCATTGAATATGATATGCATTTTATCATAATTTCCTTCAGATATTAAATTCCAGTAAAATACAGAAATTTCACTCTAATATAACTGCTCCTTTCCTATCACATTCTTTTATAATATTGCTGTCATGTATATTACATCAGTATCTGTTATAAACTTGGCATTATAGTTTTATAATTATTGCTTACACATTCTTTTTTTCCTCTTAAGTTTAAGAGAAGAAATGTAGGAATGCCTGGGTGGCTCAGTTGGTTAAGCGTCTAACTCTGGCTCAGATCGTGATCTCATGGTTTGAGGGTTGGAGCCCCGCATTGGGTTCTGTGCTGACAGCTTGGTGCCGGAGTCTGCTTCGGATTCTGTGTCTCCCCCTTTCTCTCTCCATTTCTGCCCTTCCTCTACTTGCACTCAGTTTCTCCTTATCTCTCAAAAATAAATAAGCATTAAAAAAAGAGAGAAGACATGAAAAAAAATACTTATAGAGTGTCTTAAATTTTTTTTTTTCTGATTTCTGATGTTCTTCCTTTATTCCTGTGGATTTCTACAATTTTATCTTCAGGTCTCATTTTCTTTTGGCCAGTAAGATTTCCATTATCTGGACAATGGATCTGTGTGTTAGTAGAACACACTAACAGTGTAGGCAGTTTTCAAATGTGCCCTGGGTTTTATTTTCTGCTTATTCATTTCAGGTCTTTCTATCACGTTTATAGCCTCATGGTAGACCAGGAGTGTGTGAAGAGCTTGGGACTTCTCTGACACAGCTGTGCTTCTACAGCGCTTCATCCAGGAAAACTGTATCCAATCAGTACTACAGCCTTGGGCTGGCCAAGATTGGGGAGGGGGTGCATGAAAGCATCCGTCAACTAGAATGCCAGAGATTTTCACTGTTCTTACCTGAATTTCAGCAGTTTTTCATGTATAAATGCTTCTCAGATTGTTGTATCTCTTTGATTGGGTTTCACAACACTGATTTCCCTCCCTCCCCCTCACCCTCCTTCCCCCTTTTTTGGGTCAGTTTTCTCTAGGTTTATAATAAATTTTAGAGAATGAACTTGCCAGTCTACTCACCTGTAACCAGAATTCTCACAGAGAGTACTATTTTTTGAGGAAAAAGAAGTAGTGCCAAGTGAAGGAAATCACCCAAATTAGAATATAGTTCATCCCAATATGTCTAGCTCCTAGCATTTCTGTCAAATGCAGTCAATCTTTGAGTGGTCAAATCATTAACATAGGAGCTAAAACCTAATAAGAATAGATATTGATTATCTATAGGGAAGATAAAATAGCCAGGCGAGGTTAAAAAAGAAGTACCAGACTAAAAATCACGTGTACACCTCAAGTCTATTGTAGTGGATTCAAGAAAGTATGTGGATGGGGGATTTTAGGACAGAGTAATAGTGAAAAAATGATTCTTTGTTGAAGTGAGAGTCAAATTAGTCATCAAAGATGCTCCCAGAATTTCTGGACTCATGTGGTGATTTAACTTGTGTGATAATGTGTAAGAAGTATTGTTCTTAATAATGAATTGTCTGCCTTATCTTTTTAAAGACTCTAAACCTCGAAAGAGAACTTTTCTCACTTAATTTTATCCATCTCTTAAGGGTATTTTGAAGATTAATGCTAACTTTGCAATTTAGTGTTCCACTAAACCTCTTGGAAGAATGTGTGATTATACTGATAACATAATAAATCGTCAGTGCATTGTAGGGCAATTTTTAAAAACCTTAATTGTAAAAGTAAAACTAAATTCATTTGCCTTTGAGAAGTGAACTAAAATGAGGGAGTGTCCAAGAATTAATAAGATCTAAGTCCATTTTTTATTCTAAAAGTGATAATATTTTATGAAGGCATACCTTGGAGATATTGTGGATTCACTTTCAGACCGCTGCAATAAAGTACATGTTACAATAAAGCAAATCTCACAATAAAGTAAGCCAAATGAGCCTTTAAGTTTCCCAGTGCATATAAAAATTATGTTGACCCTATACTGTAGTCTATTAACTGTACAATAGCATTATATCTTTCAAAAAGTACATATTAAAAATACTTTAGTACTAACAAATGCTAACCTTCATCTGAGGTTTCATTGAGTGGTAATCTTTTTGCTGGTGGAGGGTCTTGCCTTGATGTTGATGGCTGCTGATTGATCAGGGTGGTGGTTACTGAAGGTTGGAGTGGCTGTGGAAATTTCTTAAAATAAGACATTAAAGCTTGCTACATCAATTGACTCTTCCTTTCCTGAACAATTTCTCTGTATTATACAATGTTGTTTAATAGTGTTTTACCCACAGTAGAATTTCTTTTAAAATTAGGGTCAATCTTCTTCTTCTTCTTTTTAAGTGTTTATTTATTTTGAGAGAGAGAGAGAGAGAAAGTGCTCAAGGTGAGAAAGGGTCAGAGAAAGAGAAGAAGAGAGAATCCCAGGAAGGCTCTGCACTGACAGTGCAGGGCATGATCAATGCAGGGCATGATCTCATGAATCATGAGATCATGACTTGAGCCAGAATCAAGAGTCCAAAGCTTAATGTACTGAACCACCCAGGCGCCTTTAGGATCAATCTTCTTAAACCCTATTGCTGCATTATCAACTACATTTATGTCATAATGTAAATCCTTCATTGTCATTTCAACAGTCTTCACAGCTTCTTCACCAGGAATAGATAACATCTGAAGAAACCACTTTCTCTGCTCAACTATAAGAAGCAACTTCTCATCGGTTCAACTTTTATCATGACGGTGCAACAATTCAGTCACATCTGTAGGCTCCATTTCTAAGTCTAGTTTTTTAACTGTTTCCACCACATCTGCAGTTACTTCCTCCACCTTAATCTTGATTCTTTCAAAGTTATCTATGAGGGTTGGAATCAACTTCTGAGTTCCTCTTCATGTTGATGTATTGAACTCTTCCCATTACTCATGAATGTTCTTAATGGCACCTAGAATGGTGAATCCTTTCTAGAAGAATATCAATTCACGATGCCCAGATCCACCAAAGGTTTCACTGTCTATGGCATCTATAGCTTTAAAATATTTATTTCTCATTGTACATCTCCATTGGAGCTCTTGAGTGACTAAGTGCATTGCCAAGTAGCAGTCATTTTCCAAAAGTAATTAGTTTTTTCTTAGCAGTAGATCTCAACAGTTGGCTTAAGATATTTAGTAAACCATGTTGTAAACAGATGTGCTGTCATCTAGGTTCTGTTGTCCCATTTATATAATAAGGAAGAGTAGTAAACTAGTATAGTTTATAAGGACCCTAGGATGTTTGGAATGGTAAATGAACATTGGCTTCAGATTAAGGTTAAGAGCTTCATTAGCACTTAATGAAAGTCATCCTGTCCTTTAAAGCTTTGAAGCCAGGAATGGACTTCTCCTCTCTAGCTATGGAAGTCCCAGATGGCATCTTCTTCCACCATAAACCTGTTTCGTATACACTGAAAATCTGTTGTTTAATGTATCCATCTTCATTAATGATCTTAGCTACATCTTCTGTATACATTGCTGCAGCTTCCAGATTGGCACTTGCTGCATCACCTCACACTTTGATGTTTTGGAGATGGATCCTTTCCTTAAACCTCATGAACTTTGTTAGCTTCATATTTTTCTTCTGAAGCTTCCTCACGTCTCTCAGCCTTCATAGAGTTGAAAAGAGGTAGGGTCTCACTCTGTTTTAGGCTCTGGCTTACAGGTTGGTTTGATCTTCTAGCCAGACCCCTAACACTTTCTACATATTAGCAATAAGGCTGTTTCACTTTCTTAATATTCATGTGTTCACTGAAGTAGCATTTTTTATTTAAAGAACTTTTCATTTGCATTCACAGCTTGGCAAATCCTGTGCCTCAAGAGGCCTACCTATTGATCTACCTCACCTTTTAACATGTCTTCCTCACTAAGCTTAATCATTCCTAGCTTTGATTTAAAGTGAGAAATGTGCAATTCTTCCTTTTACTTGAACACTTAGTAGCCATTGTAGCGTTGTTAGTTGGCCCAATTTTAGTGTTGTCGTTTTTTAGGGAATAGGGAGTCTTGAGGAGAGGGAAAGAGATGGGGGAATGGCTGTTTGGCAGAGTAGTAAGAACGCACATGTTTATTAAGTTCACCACCTTATATGAGCATGTTTCATAGCACCCTGAAACAATTATAGTAATATCAAAGATCACTGATTATAGAATGGCATACAAATATCATAATGATGAAAAGGTTTGAAATATTGTGATAATTATGAAAATGTAACAGAGAGACATGAAATGAGCAAATGCTGGTGGAAAAATGGTTCCAATAGACTTGCTTGAGGCAGTGTTGTCACAAACAACTTATAAAAAATGCCATAGAAGGAAAGCACAATAAGTGAAGCACAATAGAATTAGATGTGCCTATCTTGACTTTGAAAGTTCACATATGGTAGAGGTCAACTATTTTCAGCAATAAAGGTAGATGATACTCAGCTGAAGTGAGAAGTTAAAATGCCTGGAAAATAATATGGACAAAAATGCAACATTAACCAGGTGAGTTCAGTACTTCAAGAGTTAAATGTCAAACACTATAAAGGGAATGAAAGCTGAGAAAAATACTGTGGATCTGGCCATTAGAAAGTATGTGATAAACCTCCAAATTATTATATCTGGTTTTACATTATCAACATGAGAGGGGCTGTACTCCAATGCCAGTTTACAACCTGAATCTGAATTTGGATATTTTTCAAATTAAAGGATAGCACTATATGGTAATATGTGTGGAATTTTTTACTTAAAACCACTGATCCAAGAAGTTCAGAGAACAGCAAGAAGAATGTATACCAACAGAACAAAGTTACGCCTTGGCATGGCCTATTAAAACTATAGAAAACCAAAGACAAAGAGAAGATCTTGAAAACAGTCAGAGGAACATAACACTTTATCTATAGGGGAACAAGAAATAATTCTATTGCTCTTCAGAAGCCATGCAAGCAAGAGGACAATGGAGTGAGATATTTAAAGCAATGAAAGAAAACTGTTACCTACCTAGACCTTTATATCCACTAAAATTATCTTTTAAAATTGAAGGAAAATTAAGACATTCTCAGACAAGCGAAAACTGAGGACTTCCTCTCTAGCAGGCTTGCCCCTGCAAGAGACGATAGAAGTTCTTGAGGGAGAAGGAAAATGCTACATCAGAAACTTGGATCTCCAAACAAGCCTCAGAGAAGGAATAAATGAAGATAAGATAAAAATATTTTGTTTTTTAAATTCTGAATTGGTTTAAAAGATAACTTTTTATTTAAGGTAATAAGAGTAACATTGTATTGGGTGATTAGTGCGTATGGAAAAGTGAAATGAATGATAGTGGTGTTCCAGGGGAAGGGAGGGAAGAATCGGCACATTCAGTCAGTATTAGGTACTTGCACTTCACGTGGGGAAGAATAACATTCTTTGAAAGTAGACTTCGTATATCGTAAACTCTAGGATCACCACGAAAATAATTTTTTAAAGAAGTATAATTGAGAAGCTGTATATTATATATATATATATACACACACACTTTCAGTTCTTACACTGAATATATATATACATATATATATGTATATGTGTATATATATCAGTAACTCTTCCATACATTCACTATATGATGACGTGTTTTGGAGATATATCTTTACTTGGCTACTGCTACAGGATAGCTCTGTCTTGAAGAATCACAGCAGGATCACATCTGCATTGTAAACAGTTACCAGATCAAAGCAATCTTAAAGCAATATGCTTTCAGAAAAAAAGCCCACTGGTCTGAAATTCTTCCTTTCATAGTTCAATCATGTCAGACCTGTTCATCCACATCTATAAAACCCAAGTATCCAATAGTTCCTGATTTTTCTGTCTATATTCCTTCTGGATCTTCTTGTCCCACTTGGATGCAGGACTGTGGGTCAGTGCCAATTTGCCCTTTATCAACTTGAAGTAAAGAGAGATATGAGCCGATAGAATTCACTCAGAAGGCTCTATAATAATTGGACGGACAGGAAATGACAATGTTCTGAAGAAATAAGAAGAAGTGATGGAGTGGAACAATTGAATTTAACATGATTTGATAAAAACCAACTAGACATGAGAGACGAGTGAGAAGGAATCTGTACGGGCTTGACTAATAAGTGAAAAAAGTAACCTAGGGAATAAAAGATGAAATAAGAAGAGATAGAAATGGAGGATTGGATTTTTACTTGACCCATGAAAATTTGGGCAAGATAAGGAAAACGGTTTCCATTCTCTCCCACTAGTCAAACTCCCACCCTCAACTTTGAAATTCATACCTAAGTCTGGTGCCTAGGAATTGTTTACAAACAGATGATACAACATCTCAAGGAAGAGCATACACGAATATTCAGGACTGGTTTTTCCCATGAGTTCATCTTGTTAAGAATGAGGGTATGAGTATGGACCAAGTTTAGAGTACCCTGTCTAAGAAAGAGAGACCTGGAACAGTCAGGAGCCTGGGCAAAGTAATGCCTTGAATAGCCTACAGGGGAGGTGAGAAAACAGGTCAGTTTATTCATCTTGTTATTTCCTTTGAGGGAAACTGAATCAATTTGAAACTTGTTAAATTATCAACAAAGCAAAAAGTACTTTATTCAGATTTTTCATTTTAAGTAATTTCCATATAATACAATTATAGGTCAGCACTACTCTAATGAAATAGAGGCAATTAGAATATCTGAGGCCTTGTCTTATTTTTAATGCAACGACAGGAGAAAACCATAGTAGATGTTCAAGGGTCATTTAGTTCAACGTCATCATAGCCAGGGTCACCTTCTTTCTCCTGACGCAGCCAAGGACTATCTTCTCCTTTCCTCAGATCAGCTACCTCTCCAGAGAACTGCAGAGAAGAACCTGAAACAGTAAAGAGAAGTTTGACTGGTACTTGACAAAGGGACAGAATGCTGTCCTATGGTAGAAACAAGTCAAGTAAATGGTGGTGACAAAGCATCCCCGGAGACCCAGTAATGCTCAAGGAGGCTCAGACATTTTTTGGTTACAGCAAAGATATATCAAGATTCTCCTATCAGAATCCAGTCCATGTGATTTTCTGGGGCCTCAGCTTATCTTGGAAATGCTATTATCACAGATCTATGGCCAACACAGGGGCTCTATGAAGACATGTTTCTCAGCAAAAGGATGGCCCAAGAATGGTGAAAATCATAAGAAGGGACATGAAAATTTCTCCTTTCACAATTTACAGGTCTGAATTCAGAAGGAAAAGCACAGGAGACCTGAGAGAAATCTCAGGTCCTCACTGGATATCCAACTCTGCTCTTGTGTCCCCAAATGCCCACAGAAACAATCACAGGATCCTTTCATAACTGCCACCTCCCCACAAATCACATTGGCCCTAAGATGGAGAAATACTCTTCTCTGGTGAATGAATGTCTTCATTTGACCATTGAAATATATGGAGCAGATTGGCTCCAGTTATCCACAGATAACTGCCGACAAATTTAGTCTTTATAATCCACCACCACAGCTTTAATATTCAAGGCCACCATATATCATAGGCTTTGTACATATTAGGACTAACATATGATTACAGAGCATCTCAAATGATCAAAATGCCTCACAAATTCCAATACTGCAATTGGAATATTTCTAATTGTCTTTCACATATGAGACAGCACAAAAAAATGTTATTAGAACAGTTGTTCTATTTTTGTATTTGGTAAATTAACCTCTGAGTCTTAATGCAAGCACATCAAAGATGAAGTTTAGGAGACTCTGATACCAAGAATACAGAGTGATTCCTCCCTTTCCAAGGAATATGTCTGCACTAAAGAAAGGAAGATGGTTGAAGGATATGAGTTTATAGGAAGGGTGGGCAATGAGGAACTCGAATTCACCCTTTCCAGGACAGAGACAAAAGATTACAGGAGATCAGCTAACCCTACTCACCTGTCGGAGAAGCCCTCATCCCATTCTTGTTGGGGGACGCTTTCCTCTCCCTCATCCAAGAGGCAGGAGAAGCCTCGGGCACTGGTACCTCTTCAGCATTATCATAATCCTCAGCAGGTATGTCAGTCCCCTGAGCTAGGGTTTTAAGAGCAGACAAGGGGGTCAGATGAAGCCACAGTAAATGGGCTGACATAGGAAATATATAAAATCTGGCTGCAGAGATTCTTAAGGCTGCTAAAGTAGAAGCACTAACTATCCACTCCATGTTGTAACAGGTCTTCTCCAAGGTCATATATTTCATGTTGATATGTCCATAAACCAGAAAAATGATCCAAACATCTCAATACATCCTTATTAAAACTATATGTTTCAGAGAAACTTTGCACCATTACTAAAATATTTTGTCAGCTACACTTTCCAGATATTATTTTTCACAACAATGTGTATTCATTGAGGATGACTGAATGAGGATGGTTCTGAACACAGAGAACCCGGCATCAACATGAGGCATGTTCAGAGCAACCAGAGAAGGAGGAGAGAAGAGGCCTCTCTAGTCCTAGTCAAAGGAAGACAGTCCCTCTTGGATATCATCTCTAGGTTGGGAAAAATCCCCTGCCCCTAATATTCAGCCAAGGGAGATCCACCCTTACTACCCGGAGCAGATTTAAAGTCACTGTTCTCCTCACCATCCCATTGTAATAGTCACTGAGCCATCTGACAGTGATGCTAATGTGGAGAAAAACATCACAAAACAAACAGAACATGCCTTCTCATGCTCCTGGGACCTGTGGTAAGGCTGAAAAGAAATGCTGGAGCAGGCAAGGCTCCTGTAGCCTAAAGAGAAGGCTCAGAGCTCACAGGGGCTCAGGAGGGGCCCATCCTGCGGCTTTGGAGGGACTGCTTCTGTGAGCCTGGGGTACATATGGGGTCTGCACATTCTGAGAAGACATGGCTTGCAGACAGTGAGGAGCTGACAACCAGAAGTCCCAGGATGGCAAGGTAGGGATACACACCTGTGCTGCCCAGTAGATCTTCCTTCACTGTTGCAAGATAATCGATCTCCTCGTACACAGCCTCATTGAGAGCATCTTCGAAACTGGATAAGGCTGAGCAAACCAGCAGCAAGTGAGAGATTGGCACCTGAGTTCATCCCTGAACCAACAAGCTAATCGTTCTTCCCAGGCTCACACAGGGAGAAGCCCTCAGGGCTGCCAGCATATCTTCATAGTCTCAAACCCCATGCACCACATCTGCACCTTCTCCCTTGCCTACCCTATGTCCACAGCTCAGCTCCTATTCTTTTCTGCCTCATATAGAAGCCATGACTTATGAGTGTCCATACTCCAACCCTAAAAGCCTCTATAGACACAGCTCTTATAGTTTAATGTGGAGCAGATGGAATTTTTCAAACACGGGTTACCCCCCACCCCACACACACCTGGCCCCATCTCCTGCTTCCGCACACTTTCCATGTTACCCAGTACCCCCTGTAGCCTACCTCTGCTCCCTGCTCTCCATCTGGGCAGCTGAGTTACCAGGATGATGACAGTCAGGAAGAGAAGGGCTCCCAGGATGAAGCAGAGCATCTCAGACAGAGAGAAGATGCCATGGACAGGATTTGAGCCTGGTCTTGTCCCTAAAGAGAATAAAACCAATAGAAGAGCAGGGGCCCCAGGAAACTCCTTGAGCATTTCCAGAGGTATAGGATGAGGAAGTCCCAGTCTCAGACATAACAAGATTAACCATGACCCTGGTGGGCACTCCAAGCCTTGTCCTGAGGTAAATTCAAGTCCACTCCAGTGAGATCCAAGGGAGTGCTAGGATTATCAGAGGGCTACCCTGCTGCAACAGCCTCTGAGGGCCAAGCCACACAAATGCAGCCCCCTTTCTTTGGGCTTCACCAGAGCAGAGCATCAAACAGCTCCTGGGACAGGCATTTGCTTCTGAGGAGTGACACTCACTGACAAATGGGAAATCCTTAGATCCTGCAGTACAGGAACCACCCTGCCTTGGCCCCAGGGCCAGAGAAACAATGGGCCAATGAAAGGAAAGCTTCCCCAAGGAAATGCCCTAAGACTTCCCCACTAGCCAATGGCTCCTCAGGATCTTTGCTTTTCTGAGTTGGCTAATTCTGTCAGGTTCCAGAGAACAAGTCCCAAGAATCTGACTATTCCCCTCTGCCCACAGATTGTGGCACTATACCTGGTACATTAGACAGCAATACTGTTCTTTCACCTAGAGGGAAAAACAGAAGTTTGCAGTACAGGGATTGGCCAGAGGGCAGGGCATCCCATTTTCCTCACCTGAGCCCCCAAATCACCCCTCAATTACCACAACATCAATGTTGAGTCCTCCCCCTCCCCTCGATCCAGGGCTTACAGCACCTTCAGAAAGTAAACTTCCCATCTTCCCCTGGCCCACCCATTCTCCTCCACCCCTGTTCCAGCTCAGCCAGAACTGCTCACCAGAGCACCTCACTCCAGCATCCTCCTCGTGCTTGCAGTCGCTCTGTCCCCAGGAATCTATGGCGCAATCCCACAGGGAGGACTCTGTGCCTCTGCACTTCACCTCATCCAGCCAGATGCTCCCATTCCCCGGGCCAAATGCCGCCTTCTGCAGGGCTTCCAGGGCAGAGCCACAGTCCAGCTGCTGACACACCACCTCGGCCTCTGCCAGGTTCCAGGAGTCATCACACACGGTGCCCCAGGAGCCATCATGCCAAACCTCCACTCTCCCTGAGCACTTAGTGTCTCCTCCTCTGAGTCGGAGCTTCTCTTTGTCTGAAAAGTCAGCAGCACCTTCTGTAACTGCCCCTGGTGGGAGGGAAGGAGCCAGCAGGGGAGGCAGGAGGGGCTGATGTACCTGTGCAGGGGGCAGCTGCTGGACAGCTCTTGGGTCTCATTCCTGCAGAAGCAGACAGTGGGGAAGGGCGAGGTCAGGGGCAGCTGGGGGTGGTCTTGCCCCCAAACAAGATTATTCGAAGCCCTGGGTTCAGTCCAAGTGACAAGTGAAAATAACAGTCTTCGTAATTAATCTAATGGGCTGAGTAACTGAGACATTGACTAAATCCTAGCCTTTAACACCACCTGAAATTGTTTTATCTGTTTACTTGTTTGTCACTCTCCACATTCCACAACAAATAAGATGCAGACATGTGTGTGTGTGTGTGTGCGCACACACACACACACACACACACACACACACACTATCCGAAGTATGTCATAAGAATTTTGGGAGAGGTAAAAGCATTTAAATTGTGAATTGGATGTCTCACCAAGGAAATGACATTTAATGTGAAAACCGAGTGATGAGAAGTTGACAAGCAAGCAAAGCAGATAGAACAGCTAGTGCGAGGTCTTAGGATGAACAAGGCCATGTGCCTGGTAAAAGATTACTTAGGCACTAAAGGATGGCCAGCCTGCCTTCCCTTATTTCCCCCAGGCCTGGCTATTTCATGGACACAAAGAGAGTCAATATGTGTATCAACTGAGTGGAAGAGTGTTCCCAGAAAAAGATTGAGGGGTGGGTAGGAAACAAATCATATATGGCTTTGTCAATCAGTATAGGAACTCTGAGTTTCATCTTAAGTTCAACAGGAAGTCCCTGGAGGTTTATAAGCAAAAACAAAGATGCAAACTAATTTTTTTAACTTCTCTCTGACAGATGATAAGGCACTAAGATGATGGTGACAATGGAAGAAATAAAAGCATTGAGGATATATTTGCAGACAGAGCCAGCAGAACTTGCTATTATATGGGAAGTAGAGGGTGAGGGAAGTAGAGAAATGAAGGCTGATTCCTAAATATTGAGCTTAAGTAACTGAGTAATGGTAGTGATGGTAACTGAAATGGGGAATACAGTGGGGAGGAAAAATCAGGAACAGGAGTTGAGAAGGTGGAATCAAGCATTCTGCTTTGGACTAAAATTTGAGCAGCCCACTGATATTCAAGTGGAAATGTCAGGTAGCAAAGGACTATATGAGTTTGTATTAGGGACAGAGACCAGCTGTGATGGTATATATTTGAAAATTGTTAGTGCATAGATGTTGTTTGGGCCACAGGCCTTAGGGAGGGAGTATAGTTAAGAAGAATATAGAGTCTGATACTGAGCCCTGAGAGTCTCTGAGATCTAGAGGCTGAGCACAGGGGTTATAACTCTGTAAGCATAAGAACAGCGAGGAAGAATAGGGAAAACAGTCAATGAGGTAGAGTGACTGTCAGGAGAGGGGAAAAAATGAGGAGGAAAGAGAAGTTAGCCTGTTGAATGCTACCAAAAAATCACGAGTAATGAAGACAGAAAAGTTTGCTACATTTCCTTACCTTACTAATTCGGAGGAATGGCAGATGCTACCACTTAATTGGGATGAGTTTAGAACAGTAAAAGACAGAAAACTGTGAAAACAGTGAGTGATTACTGACTGTCCTTTTATTTTTTTATAATAGTTTATTGTCAAATTGGTTTCCATATAACACCCAGTGCTTCTCCCCACAAGTGCCCCCCACCATGACCATCACTCCCTCCCTCCCTCCCCCTCCCCTTTCAGTCCATGGTTCGTCTTCAGTATTCAGTAGTCTCCCTTGATCTGTGTCCCTCACTCTTCTCCGCTCTCTTTCCCCCTTCTTCTCCCCATGGTCCCCTGCCAGGTCTGTCCTGTTAGACCTATGAATGCAAATATATGGTATCTATCCTTCTCTGCCTGACTTATTTCACTTAGCATGACACCCTCAAGGTCCATCCACTTTGCTACAAATGGCCATATGTCATTCTTTCTCATTGCCATATAGTACTCCATTGTATATATATACCACATCTTCTTGATCCATTCATCAGTTGATGGACATTTAGGCTCTTTCCATGATTTGGCTATTGTAGAAAGTGCTGCTATGAACATTGGGGTACATGTGCTCCTATGCATCAGCACTTCTGTATCCCCTGGGTAAATCACTAGCAGTGCTATTGCTGGGTCATAGGGGAGTTCTATCAATAGTTTTTTGAGGAGTCTCCACACTGTTTTCCAGAGCGGCTGCACCAGTTTACATTGCCACCAACAGTGTAGGGGGGTGCCCGTCTCTCCACACCCTTGCCAGCATCTATAGTCTTTTGATTTGTTCATTTTAGCAACTCTGACTGGTGTGAGGTGATATCTCAGTATGCTTTTGATTTGAATTTCCCTGATGATGAATGACACTAAGCATCGTTTCATGTGCTTGTTGGCCATCTGGATGTCCTCTTTGGAGAAGTGTCTATTCAGGTCTTCTGCCCATTTCTTCACTGGATCATTCATTTTTCGTGCATGGAGTTTAGTGAGCTCCTTGTATATTTTGGATACTAGCCCTTTATCTGATATGCCATTTGCCACTATCTTTTCCCATTCTGTTGGTTGCCTATTAGTTTTTTTGATTGTTTC
>PISW01013743.1:0-24584 GCA_004023785.1 Mungos mungo
GAGCCTCACGGTGAGCCAGCAGGCCCCGGGGGAGGCCTCAATCTCAGGTGCGAGGGGCCCACCCGAAGCCCATACCCTCTGGCTCCTATAGGAGACGCATGGCACACTCTCCTGCTCTCTAGCTGCCTTCAGTAACTCAGGCTGGTCCCCTTTCCTAGGCTGTATCTACGCAGGGGCGGGGGATCATGCACACCTTCCCTGCCTTCTCTGGGCCAGTGGAAATGGATCAGTTGAATGAGGAAACTTCGACAAAGATCTGAGGGAAGCTGGGCTGAGCTCCAGCCATGACAGAACATGGCTCCAGGGTGGAACTTGCCCTTTAGGAGGTCAGGGAAGACTTCCTGGAGGAGGTGGTAATGTCTAGAGCTATTGGATTCCAAGGCCCATAGTCACTTGCATCTGGGGACTGCAAAAGGTGTCAGTCCCTATCCCTCATCTAGATGAGACTGCTTTCTTTCATTTAGAAACAGACCTTCCTAGAGCTGATCCTAGAAGACAAACCAAAAATCTCTCTGTCTCGTAGAGTCTCCCTTCAGCCTTCCTGCCTAAGTCCCTTTTCCTCTGATGCTTCTATGGCTGTTAGATTCACCTCTCAAATCCCAGATCCCAGATCCTGGTTCAGCGGATCCCCCTCACCTGCCTGCCACAGCAAGGTGAATCCATTAGCCTGGATAAGCCATTAGCCAAGGTGAATCCATTAGCCACCTCTCATGAAACCAGGGCCCTCTGCCCCACCATCCACCTAGTCTCACTCCATTGCCTTATTAAAATAGCTTTCCTGACCCAGGTGACCACCCCCACACACACTTTTCCCTCATCCACAGCCTTTTCCGTCTGCCCCCGCCCAGATAGACACCATCCCCCGCCCACACAGCAAGGATGGGCATCAACTGCTCTGCAAACCAATCCTACCTGGCCCCGACAGGCAACCCCGTGCGCCTTACCACTGGGGAGGAGACACACCTTAGGAGTCTTTACCCCAGTTTCCAGATGCAATTTCTCTAAGCACAGTGTTGAGGGTTCAGTGTTGAGCCACAAAGGGTTGAGGATCATGACTCAGAATCTGTGCAAGCCATTGCCTTCCCCTTTCCCTGAGCCCCTGATACTCTGTAAAGGAATGGAGACAGGGCAGTCTCAAAGGCAGACACTATGACTCCAGAGAATCAGGATCCAGCCCAGATTTTCTCAACTAGAGGGGACCCATTATATTTATGGGGAAACTGAGGCCCAAAACTGTGGCCATGCTCATGGAGAGGCTTGTACATGCCACACTCATTGCAACAGTAAGTTTCCAGTCCATCTGCTATACTTTTGAGAGCCTTTCTGTTGTTGTTGTCATTAGTTTAACTAAAAACTTCCACCCTGCAAGGGTTGTGAGCCCAGATACGCAGAATGTTACAGCTGGACAGGACAGGACGTTACAGGCCATCTAATCCAGATGGGGAGACAGGCCCAGAGAGGCTACAGGCTGACTCAAGGCCACACTGCTTTGAAGGGAAGTTTGCTGAGCTGAGCTCCTGGCCATAAACAGGCACCCACTTTTCCATGCCAGTGACGAGCTGGACAGAAACCCTGACTTCAACAATTAGCTCCAGGACAGCATGTCAACAGAAGCCTGCACTTATGCACTGTTGTGTGGTTTGCACTTATTGTGATCAGGAGCTAGGGTCCAGCCTTTCTTCCTGGCTCAGACGCACCCGAATCTGCAGCCGAATCTAGCTGTGGAACTTAGAGGCCAGGGAACAGGAGAGGAGAGTCTGCCCCATTCCTCTGAAGAGACCTCTCTCTGAGAGTATCCCTCCCCTGATGCCTCTCTCCAACCAGAGAAGTCTCACCAGAGAGACCTAGAACCCTGTGGTCAGTCCTGGATGAACGCTGGTGTCCGTGCTCTGTCCTGGAGATCTTACAGGTGGGGATGCCACCATTCTAATTGCCTGCCTCAGCCTGCCTCCTGTCTCCACACCCTTCCTCTTTTATCCTGGGAATGTGGCCTCAAAGCTGAGAAAAGAGAGAGAAAAGAATGTGACTGGTGACCCTTCTAGATGACAGGCCTGAAGGAAGATGGCTAAGAGGGTCAGTGCCAGCTCCTGCCCTCAGCTCCAGTGGCAAAAGGGTCTCCAGCTAGGGCCTTACCACTTCTACCAGGGACGGAGAGGAACAGCCTAGAGAGGCCAGTGCAGGGAGGAGACAGGCAGGTGGGAAGAAGCAGGAGGGGAAGAACAGGAAAAAGCAAAATCACTATAACTAAAAAGTCACAATCTCAAACAAAACATAGCCTGGGAATAGACAACACCACACAGCTGGGTCCAAAGAAAGAAAGCAGGAGCAGGGAGAAGAGAAGGTGCAGAGTGGGGAAGACAGAGGCTGGGGAGAGAGCAGTAGGAGACAGGACAGCGGCAGGTCAGGGAAGAAGGAGAGGGGGAAGAGAGACAGAGGAAAGCCAGAGAGAGATGTGGACACTGTAAGGGGTGGCAAGGGTGGCAGGGGGCCTGGGGCAGGCAGGGGCCTGAAAATATAGCTTTATATATTTATATTTATATCTCACATTTCACACATCAACTTACTAGGGGGCAGAAGGGAGGGAGGGAGGGCAGGGGGAGGCCATGCTGAGGGGAGGATCTGGCCACAGAGGGCCTCACTCTCCTGTAGAGAGGGCTGCGGATGCCCCAGCCTCCCCTCCCCCCGATTTGGCCTCCGAGGGATCCAAGCAGGGCCATGCAGAGGGTGTGCAAGTGTGGGCTTCACCAGGGGCTGAGACTCAGGGAGGAGGACAGGGGGCAGGACTCCAAGGCCCCAGAATCCCGGGGCTCATCGAGTTAATTCCTTGCAAGCCATCTGGGGGTAACCCTGGGGCTGGGAGGGGGCACCCAAGACCCCTGGCTGGGTTGGAGGCCAGAAGTCAGTTGGGCAGCGTATCGAGTCCCAGAGAGGCTGCGTGCTGCTTGGCCCGAAGCCGCAGGTTCTCGATGCTCGTGGTTTTACTGTTCAGGGCAGCCGAGGCAGGGGCCAGGCCTGCTGGGGGCGTGGGCAGCAGCGGGGACCCCCACACGCCCTGGTGGGCAGCAGCAGCTGCTGACAGGGACTGGTAGTAGGACTGGCAGTGCAGTGAGCCCAGCGGGGCCATGTTGACGCCCAGATAGGGCACGGCGGCGGCGGCGGCGGGGGCCGGGCCCCCCACTTCGAAGGATGAGTAGTGCACTAGGTTGTTGGTGGCTGCCATGTGCTGGCGGAATTGCTCCTGCAGACGGAAGAGGCTCAGCGGGGATGATGAGTAGGAGTGGGAGGGGCCCAGGAGGCCGCCCCCTGGTGCTGCAGGGGCCAGGGCCAGGCTGCCTGGGGAGTCTGCAAGCAGAGCACCGAGAATCAAAGTCTCAGGACCAGGACACTGGTCTGCCAGGAGGGTCTCCCTCGGTCCTCCCACCCTCTTGGCATGGCAGTCAAGACAGGCATTGGCTGAAACCATATCCACTCATCTCAGCCAAGGCGTGTCCTGAAGCACCCCTCAGAATCCTGGGAGGGAGGAGCCCAGGCTTCCTGGGGCAGCCCTAGAGACCTTGCCAGGGCCCCCGTGTCTGACTTCTTGGGAGGCCTCCCTCCCCTCTGCTGTCTGTGGCTCCTGACCCTCACCAGCTCTCTGCCTGGGCTCAGGATTTGTGCCTCACCCCACAGCTCTGTTCCTTCAGAAACATGACTCTGAGTCTCTTCAGCATGTAAGAGTCCCTGATACCGTGGTGGTATTCACCCGATACGCACTGGTGTGTCTGTACTGGTTGTTAAAATACCACAGTATTTCCATAATGGTTGATAAACAGCTTTAGCCCTGAGCTCCCTAAGCCTTCTCCCCTGCCACCCGACCCATTCCTGGAAAATACCTGGCATAGGCCTTCTATGGCCAACTCCTTTCTTTTATTTTTTTATCCTTTTTTGTTTATTTGAGAGACAAAGAGAATCTTAAGTAGGCTCCATCTCCAGCAAGGAGCCTGATGTGGGGCTTGATCTCACGACCCTGAGATCAGGACCTGAGCTAAAATCAAGAGTCAGAAGCTTAACTGACTGAGCTACCCAGGTGGCCTGGCCATCTCCTTTCTCAGGGGCCATGCCCTAGTGCCATAGGTTAAAAAACTGATTCTATCCCTGCTCTGATCCACCTCACATACCCAGGCCCCTGTCCAGCATCTGGCTGTTCTGCCTCAGCTGGGCCCCAACCCACCCACAGCATCTCCCAAGCCTCACCTGCCTTGGGGCTGCCTCTCTTGCAGCTCAGCCCCTTGCTCTCAGCCCCAGGGCTCTTCTCAGTTTTGGGATCCTCCATCCCTGCCCGGGGATCCTCCTCCCGGTCTGGCTGGTCCTCAGGGGCTGACTCACTGGCCGACTGCTCAGATAGGCTCAGATGAAGCTCGGCAGGGGGGTCGCCACTGGGCAGGCTTGGGGGCTGATCAGTCTCCAGCTGGGTGTCTGGGGTTGAGGCCTCGGCCTTGCCTTCCCCATTCGAGCCCTCAGCCTCCTTCTGCTTCTGGAGCTGCTCCTTCTGCAGGCTGCGCTGCTTCTTCCGGAACTTGGCCCTGCGATTCTTGAACCACACCTGGGGATGGGAGAGCACCTGTGAATTGTGGAACTGGGGTGCTCCAGGAGGGGACGCGCATGATAACACTGCCCCTCACTCCCCCCATCCCTTCCAAAACCCCGCTCCTGTCATCACAGGCATTCATGGAGAGAGCAATTACATGGGCACTGAGGGATAAAAACGCTGGCTCCTGGGCAGACGGAAGCCAGATTAACAGGCTGGTACTTGTCTGCAAGGTCCACTTAGAGGAGCGGGGCCCTACCTGCACCCGGGCCTCAGGCAGGTTGGTGCACATGGCCAGCCTCTCCCGCATCACCACATCTGGGTAGTGAGTCTTCTGGAAGGTCTTTTCCAGGGCCTCGAGCTGCTGGGCAGTGAACGCCGTGCGGCTACGGCGCTGTTTGCGATGCTGTGAGCCATAGCGGGCCTCCAAGATGATGTCTTGAAATGTACAGCCGTTGGAGGGCAAGGAGAGGGCGCCCATTTAATTATGGGAAATAGGTTTTGAACCTTACTTTGCTCTGACCCACTCAAACACCCAGCCAGGTCCTGGCCCTTTTCCCTTGGAAATCCCCCATCTTCTCTCCATATGGCTGGGGTTTTACCATCTCTCCCTGCCCATGTTCACTATAAGGACCACAGAGGCCTAACGCATCTCCATGAGAAGCTGACAGGATTATGACTGTGACCTTCCTCATTTGGCTTGGGGGTGGGTGGGTAGGTAGGTGGACATTGCCCTAAGATCCTCAGAGCCCTAGGATGCTTGGAGTATAATATTCCAAGACTACATGATGCTAATAATCTATATGTCAGTGTCACAAAGATTATACTATCCTACGACCCTTAGATTCTGGATACCAACAGAATACGGGCCCCTGACCATGAGAAGCCTGGCTGGCAGCAGGGATGGTATCTGCAAGGTCTAGTTAGAAGAGGTCTGCCAGTCATTCTATGTCCTCTGGGAATGACTTTGACAGTCCAAATTGACCTGTGAGTCTCTGGTGGCAAGACCTGAGGCTCCTGCTCTTATGTCTCCTCCAAAGAAAGCCTGGCACTGGCAGGGCCCTCAGAGCATAGGAAAGTTTTTGCAGCTGGTCTTGGCCCTTTTGGCTGCTTCCTCAAAGAACAAAAAAACAAAAAAAACAACTAGGTTCTGACCACTGCAGGCTTGGATGGGAGACAGGGCTAGAGGACTCTTGATTCCACAGTCCTGCTCACATGCTGGTAACATGAAAACCACTGAGGATAGATATCTGCCCAGGGCTGGTGTCAGGATCCAGCCCTTCTGCTTGACTAGATCCTAGTGGACGAGGAGTAACCTCTCTCCCTTGCCTCCTATCGCCCGTAAATGGTTCCTGGACTGTCTATATTGAAGGGAACCCGAGCTGGGTCACCCTCTGATAGGTCTGCACTTCAGAGATTGGGGAGTCGCTGCAACACTCTAAATGAGGAAGGAGGCAACTGGGTATCCAGAAAGGCTACCTTTGGGTTGCTCCTTCTTCAGTTTAAAGAGGGAGCCCTGAACCTCTCACAAACTGGCATTAATCCCAGCATGGACTGAGTTCATGCTGGTTACCTGGGGACTGGAAACCCCTCGGTCAGCTGAACCCTGGTTGAGGGAGCAACAGCTCAGCCTCCTGCTGCTGGCTCCAGGGGCCATATGGGTGAGTGGTCACAGGGGAGGCAGTGCTGTCTGTACCATCAGCAAAACTTTCTGCCAGAAGGCAAGGCCCCCAAACAAAGGCTCACCTGGAGCTCATGTCCCTCCTCCTTAAGAATTAGAGAAATGGGGTGGAGTACTAAATATCCCAGCTCCTCTGCCCCCACCAGCAGAGATGAGCCTCCATCCCCTGACTCCTGTGAGGAGCTGGTGTCACCACCAGGTTCAGGATCGTGAATCCACTCCAAACCAGAGATGCAGCCATAGCCAGGACAGGACTGTGCCCACATATCCACACTGGAGACTTATGCCCCACACTGATCTAGAGAAGACAACCAGGGGCTCAGGAATTTTATTCACTGAGCCCTACCCCAAGGCCTGGCAGGGTCTCAAGGAGTGGGAATGGCTGCCCTAGCCTCCCTTCCAGGCCAGCACCTCTTCCCAGACAGGGTCCTCATATCCCATCCCTTTTTTGTGCCTCTGCTCGTGCTGGTCCCCTCACCAGTCACTCCTTTTTAAGGCCTGGCTCCTGCTCCACAGCCTGCAGAAAGGCTTCTCTGACTACACCACATGCCACTGCTCTGAGCTGCCCCACCACTGAATCCTAGCCACACTCCTACATGCTCGTCTATGGCTCTGTGGGCACCTGGCTTCCCTGGGAGTGCCCTGAAGTCCTCAGACTACTGCCTGGCACAGGGCAGTGAACACACATGGGCTCACTAGCTGCTCAAAGTTTCACCTGGGACAGGAGAGAGTGGGTGGTCCCACCTCCCAGGAATCATGCCCGTCAACTGCGGTCAAATCCTTCTTAGGGGCAGTGAGGGGCTGCAGGGCAGCGAATCAGTGGAAGGGGGGAGGGGACACAAGACTGCAGCTCCCTCAGGGTAGTTACCTTGGGACTTGAGGGAGGAATAATGACTTCTGAGCACTTAGCAGGCTCTGCTGAATACTTTGCCTATGCTACCTCAAATAACTTCCCGACCATCCCACTGTCCCCTCTGTATAAAGGGGGTGCAGGCTCAGAGAGGAGAGGTCGATGGGCAGAGCCCCAATAACTGCAGATCTGAGACTTCAAAGCTTATATTTTTAGCCCTAATGTCATGTTCAAACACCCCAGCCCCACCCCCACCTAGATTTAACCTTTCTGAGCCTCAGTTTCCTTGTCCATAAAATGGGGATAATAACCTCTGTTTATCAGGGTTGAATCATTTGATGCACAGAGAAAGCCTCACACAGCACCTGGCACACAATTAGCTGTTATTATTTATATGACTCCCCGTGCCTGAAATATCCTCGCTTGGCCACTCCTGTCCTCTTCCAGCTTCTCCTCAGGGCGAGTCCCTTACCCTCCCCCCTCAGGCTTCATCCTCGAGACAGGCAGTTAGGTGGATGAGTCCCTTCCTCACGGGATTGTTAAAGGAATCTGAAGGCCCAGGGCAGCTCTAGTGCCCAGCACAGTCCTGGCAAACAAGGAGTGCTCTGGATGGTCACGCATAGATTTTAAATTGACACCTTTCTGTGTTGCTAAGTGACCTGGGTCTTCCACAGCCTCCCAGAGTAAACTCCCAGTGCTCCTTCCCTCCTATCTTCAACTTCCAGAGCCCCCTCCCCCTGGCCTCTCCTCCACGCCCCCAGCCCCCACAGTTCTGTCCCCTAGGTCCCATCTCCATGGCCCTTACCAGCCAGGCGCTCAGCCAGCGTAAGCGCATGCACCGATGGCCGGTAGTCAGGGGCGTGCTGGGCCTGCTGGGCCGCCTGCTGGTGCAGGTTGTACATGGCGCTGAGCGAGTTCATGGCGTGCAGCGAGTAGCCATTCACCCCGTAGTGCTGCATCGCGGCATGCGCCTGCGGACAGAGAAGGAGAGGAGACATGAACCGGGGGAACGCTCCACCCTGGGGAAGACATCTCCAGCCTAGACCTTGGATGTTCACCTCATCCCCAGGAGCTTCTGCCTCTCCATCAGAAAGCGGCCTGGGCTCTGGGCTCTGGAGTCAGACTGCCCGAGCTAGAATCTCAACTCTGCCACTTAGGAGCTTTGTAACTTTTGGGCAGGTCACTTACCTTCTCTTTCCCTCTGTTTCTCCATCTGCAAAATGGAGCTAATAATAGTACTTATTATATGGGATTGTTACATAAGAGAAGCCTTTACAATAGGGCCAGACACACAGTGTGTGCTAAAAAATGTTAGTCACTGTAACTTATCAGTCCAGTTGCTGCTTTATGCAGCCATCTCCCTTTAGTCACCCAGGCACTCTCTTATCTGTGCCTTCACTGATTCACTCACACACGTATTATTTATTCAACACCTACTGAGGCCCACATGGGGCCAAGCTCAGAGCTGGACTGGGGACACTGAGGCATTTGCTCTGATGGGATAGTGGATTAAAACCTTAATGTGCCACACAGACAAAAGAACAGTATTGTTATGACTGTTAGATATTCACTACCATTATCTCCCTCTATTTACCTCTATATAACCATTTCCAGAGCAATGAACCCCATTTACAGATGAGTCTATCAAGGCTTAGAGAAACAGCAGTGACATGTTGAGGCCACACAGCCAAAGCAGGGCCCAGCCCGCCCACACTGCTTCAGCTTCATTCTTTGGTGGCTAGTTTATCATCCTTCCTACTGAGATGGTCCAGCTCAGCACAAGGTTGCCAAGGTCCTATCAGTCCCAGGTCTCCTCCAGACCCTCACAGTCCTCATCTGTGTGCCTACACCGTGTCAGCCTGAAGTGTCATTTTTGGAAGGTGACCCAATGTCTGCAGGTTCCCAAAAACGCACAGGCGCTTCCTGTGTCCTGGGTGGGGGAGGGAATGAGGGAGGGTTGGCACAACGGCAGGTCCATTTGGTAAGAGGAAGAACGTGCCCAAGTGTCTCAGCTCCCCACCCTCACTGATGTAAACACTCGGGCTACACGTAACCAAACATCTGCAGCGCGCACACACACACACACACTTTTCATGCACAAATACACATACATGGACATTCTCAGCAAGCCACTCACAGAAGTGGTCATCATCACACACAAACTCAGCAATATTTACAAATTCAATGTCATTATCCCCACGGCTCTGCACACATCCTCACAGATATCTATCCAAGCAGCAAATATATCTACACACAAACATTACACTCACACACTTTTATATATTACACATATTCATTCAATAAATATGTATTAAGCGCCCGCCTACTAAGTGACCAAACAAAGTCCTTGCCTTCGTGGAATCTACATTCCAAGGGAGAAGGACTACAAAATAACAAATAAATATGGGTAGCAATGCCAGACAGAAACAAGTGCTCCGAAGAAAAATAAGACTGAGGAGGAGAATAACAAGAGGAAAAGGGAAGATTATTGTAGAACACATGGTCAGGAAAGGGCACTCTGCTATTTGGAGTAAGCCATGCAGAGTTCTGGGAGGAAGGCTTTCCAGGCAGAAGGAACAGCAAGGACAAAGGCCCTGAGGCATGAAGAAGCTTCGTGTTTATGTGGAACAGCAAGAAAGTCAGGGTCGCTGAAATACAGAGAGAAAGGGAGCAAGGAGAGAGAGAGAAGAGACACACCCCAGAGAGCTTCACAGCCCCATTGTAAGGAGTTTGAATTTTATCCTCACTGTGATGGGAAGCTCCTGGAGGGTCTGGACTAAAGGGCAACATGATACAATCTGTCATTAAAAGCTCACTTGGCTACAGAGAAGAGACTGCAGAGGGTCAAAAAGAAAAGTGGAGAGACCAGGTAACTGCAAGAGGCCAGGCCAGCAACCAAGGCTAGGTGGTAGGGGGGAGGTGGTGAGAAGTGGTCAGATTCAAAACATTTTTTAAAAAGTTTTTGTTTGTTTGGTTTTTAGAAAGACAGGGTGCAAATGCACATAAAAGGGGAAGGGACAGTGGAAGGTCAGAGAGAGAGGGCGACAGATGATCTAAAGGAGGCTCCATGCTGAACCCCAATGAACCATGAGACCATGACCTGAGCCAAAGTCTGACCTGAGCTGAAGTTGGACGCTTGACCACTCTATTGACTGAGCTTCCCAGGTGCCCCAGATTGAGAACATATTTTGATGGTAGAATGGGCATGATTGTGATAGATTAGTTATAAGATGTGATGAAAAGAGGTCAAAAAAGGATGACTGGGGGCGCCTGGCTGGCTCAGTCAGTAGAGCATGCCACTCTTGATCTCAGAGTTGTGAGTTCAAGCCCCATGTTGGGCACAGAGCCTACTTTAAAAAAACCACCACCAACAAAAAATGGTTGACTACAATATTTTTGGCCTGAGCAACTGAGTGAAGGTGGACCATTTCCTGAATCAGCAATATTGAGGGAGAAGGGAGTCTAGGGAGGGGGCAATGGAGATCATGGTTTTGGGGGGACATGGTAAGTATGAAAATATGGATTCAACTTCCAAGTAAGAATGTTGAATTAGCAATTGGATATACAAGTCAGGAGCTTAGGGCTGGATTTACAGATTTCTGAGCTGATACTGCCACATAACACCTCCCAACATTTACTTAAAGAAGCCCACTCTACCCACTATACACATGACCCCAAAGGCAGAGATCCAATAGGAAAGAAGGACAGACATGGTGACATCGTGTATAATAGAGGAGCAGCTGGGTGGCTCAGCTGGTTGAGCATCTGACTTTAGCTCAGGTCATGATCTTGCAGTGCATAGGTTCGAGCCCCACATTGGGCTCTGTTCTGACAGTTTAGAACCTGGAGCCTGCTTTAGATTCTATGTTTCTCTTTCTCTCTGGCCCTCCTCCACTCATGTTCTGTCTCTTTCTCTCTCTCTCAAAAACAAAATTTTTAAAATTTTAACATTTTAACATTTTAAATTTAAAAAATTTAACATTTTAACATTTAAAATTTTTAATTTAAATACTATATAATAGAATATGCCATAAACAAAGCTAAAAGGCAAACAAACAGCAAACCTGGAAAAATATGTACCATATATATGACATAGAAAAATTGATAAAAATAAATAATTCACATAAAAATAAGAGAACATGGATAATATATAAAGAGCTCCTCCACAGAAACAGAAAGACAGTCACCTTAAAAGACAGCAAAGTAACTAAAGAGACAACTTATTAGGAAAAACACAAATAGCCATCTGACCTATGACAAAAAGCTTAGCCTTCCTTGTAACCAAAGAAATAAAAATAGAAACCATAAGACACAATTGTTTCACCAATCAGATTAGCAAATATGAAAAAAATATTACCCAGGGTTACCTAGAGGAGTAGAAAATGGTCCTTTCCTTCTCCTGACTTCGCTGACAAAAGAGCTTTAGCTCCTGCCATCAAAAGCCTTTAGAGAGAGCATCATTTGACTCCACAATTCCATTTCCAGAAACATATCCTTCAAATATGCAGAGATGTGTGTCCAGGAATGTTTATCACAGCCCTGCTTACGGTGGCAAACAATTGGAAACCTCGCTGTCCATCGAGAGAGGGTTAGTTCAGTAAACGAGGGGACAGTCATGCCCGCAATGGAACACAGTGCCACAGTTTGAAACAGTGATGTGGATCGTTGTGCTGATGTTCACAATATATTGTTGAGTCAAAGAAATAGGTAACAATATGCATGATATGATCCCATTTTGGTAATGTATGTATAAATATGTATAGAAAAGAAGTCTAGAAGGTTATACCCTGAAATGTTAACAGGGGTTATCTCTGGGAGATAGCAGATGGGATTACTGGTGATTTTCACATTTATATATATATATACTTTTTTTCTTTTTTTTTCCTTTTTGGCAGGAGGAGATGGGGAGGGTTATCCACGTGTTCTAATGAATGTGGGGATGGAGCCAGGCCCCAGAAAGTGTCTCAAGCTCCAGGTGGGGAAGATGGAACAGAGTTTAGAAGTAATTTTATCCATCCCCTTCCCCCACCTCTGCAGGGCTTTGTTGCTTTAAAACTCATTGCTGTTGATGTGGTGACATTTTAATTGACTTAATTATTGCTGATCTCACAGTTTTTGATGCGCGACAAGTCTTTATTAACTAAAGTCAAGAGAGGTACCTCTCTCGGCGCTACAACTGCCCCAGCTCACTGGTCCTCTGCAGGTCTTCAAGACCTTCCCAGTCTGGCCTCTGCCCTCCCCTTCAGCCTGCTGCCCTGCCTCTCCCCAGCACCCAGCAATCTTGGATTACCTGCCACTCCCTCTTGTCACCTCCATGCCTCTGCTGCTGCTGGGCCCTCCACCTGAAATACCATTCTCTTCCTCCCCCTTCACCTGACAAATTTCTCCTTCTCCATCAAGACCTAGTTCAACCTCCTCGGAAATAGGGCCTTTCCCGACTTGTCCCTAAGAAGGCATCTCTCTTCTCTCTAGGCTCCAGATAACTAAGCTCGGGTCAGGGAAATGATGCTAACAATGAGAAGAAAGCAACAAAAACAGCTCCTGTTTACTGAACACACTCTCTGAGCCCTAGCTCACCACACAAAGCACCTTCCATGGCTTTTCTTCTTCTAGCACCTGAATCGGAAGAGCATGATGACGCTCCTACCTCCCCTACTAGACTGAGCTCCGTGAGGGTAAAAGGTGTATCTCATGCATTTCTGGACTCCCTACCCCAGCCCAGATCACAAGGTCTGGCACAGAGGCAGGGCTCATGAGATGAGGATCCGATGAATAAATTAATAATAACAACTATTTATTAAGTGCCTCGGATACATCCGCAGTCATCTCCATCAATCCTCCTAGCACCATGGGAGGTAGGAACTGTTTTTATCAGATGCGGAAAAAGGAAGGTAAGAAAGATTGTTTAATTTGTTAAAGGGCAAGCAGCTAGGAAGTGGTGGAACAGGTTTCCACAGCGAGGTTCGGTTCTTCCCACCAGCTAGTGTTTCCTAACCCCAGTCACGCAGGCTCTTAGTCTGACACGTTCCATTCCCTGATTTCCAGCATCTCTGATTTGATCCAAGGCAACAGGACGACAGCAGAGAAAAAGCACATTTCCCCAGTGTGCATGCTCGTGCATGCACATGTGTGTGCGAGTATGTGCGTGTATATGTGTGTGCGTATGTGTTGCGAGATGAGGCTGCGTATGAGCCCAAATCTTGCCAGCTGAGCTCCTCCCTCCCCAGCCTCACACTCCTCCTCCTCACTCCAGGTGGACATCAGGGCCCCAGATTTCCTCTGAGGCCACAAGGAGGGCCCTTGTCTGTGGATGCCACTTACCGTCCGAGCTACCCACATGCGGTAGCACACAGTATGCAGGTCATGTCAGTGTTCATGTGTGCCCATATCTGTGTGACTGGCCACATACCTGCGTGTGCGTCTGCGTTTACATGTGTATGTGCAGTTATTTATGTCTCTGTGTATGTATGTCTGGGGGCCCATGTGCATGAATGAATGAATGTGTGTGTGTGTGTGTGTGTGTGATCAGAGGAACATACACTAAATGGTACCTCAGAACAAGGTCTGAGGGAGAATAAGAGAGAAATACAAGGAGGAAAAGGGGGGAACCAAGTGTATGGAGTTGATGCAGAGAGACAGAAAGAGCAACACAGAGAAAATGAATAGATTTGTCTTATCCATTTTTTGTTTCTCCAACACCTAGCCCAGAGCCTGGTACGCAGCCAGTGTTTAGTAACTAATACATGTTGACTTGATGACAAAGAACCAGAGACTAAGAGAGGTAAGGGAACAGTGAAAGAAGCAGGGCCACCATAATGGGTTATGGTCCTCAGGGCAGAATGGACACCTAGAACCCCAGTCCCACCACCTCCTTTGTCGCCAGGACCTGAAGCCAGGGTTTGTGGAGAACCCTGCTCAGTGGGCCCTTTTCTAGCGATCGGGGCAGCCCAGACCTGCCATCGGGATCCTCAGCCAGGCCCAGCAGCTGGAACGCCACCCACATCCGGTTCGGAGTGTGTGGCTCCCATAGCAAGGCAAAGAGCTACCCAGGCTGGAGTCTGGCAGGGCCTGCGGGAGCCTCTGAACAGGGCCCTGCACTCCTGGCCCCAGGCCGGGCCCCCGCACGGGCTCAGCCCACTGCACACTCCAAACAGAATCAATTATATATTTAAAAGGTGCCGCCCCGCAATTCCTGGCGAGCCAAGAGAGCCATCCATCACAGCGCGGCCGCGTTTCACAAGCTGTCGAATTGTGCTTACATTGGTTAAAAGAATCTTTATATTTCATTAAGCAAGCAGATCGGCGGATCTCCCGCCACAGGCGCCATATAGATGGCTTTAATTTTCCAAATCTGCAAATGCATCCGTTATGTCCCCGCGTCGCTGCTGGCTGCGGCCTAATGCCCAGCCAATCGAAGAATCAAGCAGAATTTTATTAGGGGGCATTTTTTATAAATTAACAGCAGGACTGCTAGGAAAACGCACACAAGGCGTCTTTGATTAACAGGAAAGTGGACCCTTCCTTTGGTCACACCCACTCGGCACCCCCACAGACCCATGCCATCCCTCTTTCACCTCTTCTCCTGTTCTGAACTTTTAATTCCCCCTCAGTTTCTTCTCATTCCCACACACAGTGGGGAGCACGGCAGAACAACTTTGTTTAAAGGGAAGGATAGAAAGCAGGAGGGGAGGAACCAACATTCTCTGAGGACTTGCCTCTTCTGTTGCAAGGCTGGTCAGACCCATTATCACCTTAACAATGACAGCTTCCTTTTAATGACACCCCCTTCTCACTCACAAGCTTCAGCACAAGCCAACTGGGTAGGAATTATTATCCCCATTATATGAATGAAAAAACTGAGACTCAGGGAGGT
Organism: Mungos mungo; assembly: GCA_004023785.1. Lineage (NCBI taxonomy): Eukaryota > Metazoa > Chordata > Mammalia > Carnivora > Herpestidae > Mungos > Mungos mungo. The sequence continues at coordinate 14,972 of PISW01013743.1, forward strand.
GAAACCACCTGCTCCAGGTCCCACAGTTGTTAAGTGGTAGAAGCAGGACAGGAAGCCCAGGTCACGGAGGATCTATCCAGGATTCATCTCCAAAGTGTGGCCAAGGGATCAGCCCTAGTGAGGGCTAGTCTGGGTGCCAATGGCAGCAGGAAGGATTGAAGGGAGACTGTTGCTACAGACTTCCTTCCCCGAGAAATGCCACCATTCAGCCCTGCAGGATCCCCAGTGACCCTCCGTGGGGAAAGACCCATGTAGCCATCCTTCCTACCTAGCAGTTTGGGGACCAAAAGGCCTTTTGCTTGCCAGGAAGCAGAACATAAATACACAAGCCCAGGAGCACCAGGCTAGGGCTCCTGTCCCAACCCCAGGCTGCTATGTGACCTTGGCAAGGGTCCTACCTACTACTGAACCAATGGCTGCCCCAGAAGGGAAAGAAATCTCAGTCATGAGAAGTGTGTAACCAGGGCTGGCCAGCCACCTGAGAGAGGCTAAGGAGAGATTCCTTCATGTGTGTGCATGTGTGTGCATACACGTGTGTGTATGTGTGTGTTGGAGGTGCAAAGCTGAAGACTTCTAGCTCTGAGCAGGTGGGTCCAAGATTTTAAGAGAAGCTCTGTGCCTGGCACACGCCAGATACTCAACCGCGGTAACCTCGCCAATTTCTTACCTCGGCTCTCTGGAGGCATTACTGCCGTCGCTGCTTTACAGAGGAGGGATTGAGGCTCAAGGAAGGTGAGTTACCCTTGACTGACCTGTTTGGGAACTGGAACAGCTGAGCCCCCACCCTAATAAGTGGCCCTATTCCCACATCATTTCTTAGTGCTGAGTTGCCAAGAAAGAGCAATGGGAGCATATGCTGTACAGGGGCACCGAGAGCCCTGCCCTGGGCACGGAGCCTGCAGCACCAGGGCTGAGGGCAGACTTGAGATGAAGGTATCCCCAGCTGCTCCCTTTCAGATGCTGTTACAGCTTCACTCTTGAGTCACTGCTGAACCTCCAGCTCCAAAAACCTCCACTGTTGGCATCAGGCACTCAAAGGGGCAGAGAGCCCAGGAGCCAGCCACTTTGTCCCCTTGCCAGGGACCAGATTCCCCCACCCATGGCCCCCTTCCCAAGGGTGTGGGCCAAGGCAGTGACTCCATGTGGCCAGCAAGACCACAGGAAATGGCCAAGGACACATTCTAGAGATACATATAAGGCCTAATGGCTGGAAATGTGGCATCATTTGCTTCTGGGTGTCTAAGAGCTAGGGAATCCAGGGCACATCCCCCTCCCTGAGATCCTCATCCCCTGGATGGCCAATCCCAGCCCCACCGCTCCTATCAGTGTGCACATTTAAACCTGTTTCCATTTCCCCTTTTTAAAACAAATGGACTCATCTCTCAGACCAGTTATCTCAGGTCTCTTCAAAGACAACTTTCTTGAAAGGCATTTCCAAATTCATCATTTCCACTCTGGGAGCATTGTTCCTCCACTAGCATTACCTAAAGAACTCCTGATCCCTCACACTAGGCTTAGGGACCCCCTTCTCCTGGAAGCCTCCCCTGATACCCCAGCCTGGGTCAGGTGACTTCTTTGAATTCCTATCATGGCATTACCTCACCAAATTATAGTAAGTTGCCCATCTGCCTGCCCTTTACCCCAGATATAATTATAACTATTTTTACCCGCCATCCTGATAGAGACCTGACAGGCAGCATCTCATTTAATCCCCACAACAATCTCATAATCCCCATCTGACTGATAAGAGACCTGAGATTCAGAGAGGTGAAGTCATTTGCCCAAAGCCACACAGCTAAGCAGCTTAGCCAGGATGAAATCCAGGGAGTCTAATTCCACAGTGCTGAGTCTAACTCAGTGCTCACCAAGAACCCACCAGTTAAGGGGCTCCTGCAGGGCAAGATCTGGCTCCAGAGCCAGTACTCAGTACCTAGCACAAAGGACATTAAATGCTCATTCCTCAAGTAAAGAGAACCACTGTTTGTCAGGTAATGGACTCTGGGGTAATGTAAGGAGTTCCAGCCCCATTCTAGGGGAATAGTCAGTCAGATGCCCTGGAGAAGAGTCCAGCATTAGAAGAGGTGATAAGGACAGTGGAGCCCAGAACTGAGTGAGCCAAGGCCCAGAGTCCCCTCCTCACTTGCCTGCCCTATCCTACTGCAGCAGGAAAGACCGCATGTCCCCACTAGAAGCCAAACTACCTCCTAGCCATAGCTGTGACCTTGACCTTGCCACGACTGAGCTCTGACTCTGTACCACATGGAGCCCTGGCCGCTGCTCTCACCTTGGCCATGCCCCAACCCCCAGCGGCATTTGATATCATTTGACCCCACATTGCTACCATTAATCCCACACTGCTTGATTCATGTGGGTAGGGAACAAGCTGTTGTTGAGGTCCAGAAACTCCAGCAGCCCCCTTCAGCTGAGGGCCCCCAAAGTGCTCCTGGATTTGGAGCCAATGAGCTCAGGTGGGCCTCAGGGTTTGTAGCTTTACAAGGACCAGATCAGATGGGATGCTGGTCTCCCGGCACCTAGAGCTCATCAGTTCCTCAAAGGAGATTCTTACCTCCCCTCCTGGTTTAGGGATGGGGAGGGGCCGCCAGTGTGGAGAGCTCCAGGGCCTGAAGCCGGTCTCAGGACAGACCCCACCCCCATGGCCCTCTTGAGGAGCCCAGGAGCTTAGTTCCCTACACAAACTGTTATCCATTAACATCCAATTATCCCTTGGTCCGAGCCATTAATTATAAATCAGAAGCTAATTGGGGTAATTAGCCCCCCGCAGGCTAATGGGCTGAGACTAAGGGAGGCCACTCTGCCTACCCTCCTTTGGTTTTCTGAGGTGCCTAATGTTGGGGGGGGGGGGAGTGCAAAGAAATCAGGCGGCTGGAGTTCATTTTAAGAAAGTGAAATGCGGCAGAGAGAGAGAGAAAAGATATGAGAGGCCAATTTTTGTTCTTTTTTCTCAAGATCCCGTGCTCTTGAGGACGGTCTGTTGCAGAGGAGGCCTGACCGCAGGCCTGGGAGTAGAACTCGAAATAATTGCTTGATTCTCCACTTCCTTTCCAGCATGGATGCAGCTAGGACGTCAGAGAAGACCGAAGAGACTTGGTCGGAGCCAGGACGGTGGCCAGGCCGGCGGTCAGCATGTTCCCGCGTCTCACCGGCGCGGAGGAGGCCGTCTCGTTCGCCCGGTGCGCGCGCCCCGAATCAGAGTTCCGGCGGGGACGAGTGGACCTCCCCGCGCTCATCTCCCTGGCTGGGGCCGGTGCGGGGGGCGGAACAAGGACTGCGGAGTCCCTGCGGAGCGGCTGCGCCAAGTCTGGGCCTCGGCCCGCTGAAGGAACTCGGGGAGGAGTGCGTCTTGCGGGCTGCCAGAGCCTGGTTCCCGCCCTGCGCGCAGACAGACGGACGCGTGTCCCCGGGATGCAAGCAAACCCTGGCGGATAGAGCAGTGGAGGCTGGAAGGGGCGGCGAGGCCGGTCCGGCTCCAGTGACCTGGACGCACTGAAGTAACACACACCCGCAGCGGCACAGACTGGCCGCAAGAAGTGACCCCGTCTGGGAAAGGCACTCCGTCCTGGTTGCCGCGGATCCACACAACTCTCCGTTTCGCCGCCGCCGGAAACCTGGCTTAAGTTCGAAAAATTGTCGGAGCCAGACCTGTGATTCCGGATCTGCGTGAGCTGGGATCTCCTCCCATTCGGCAGCAGTGCGGCTGTATCAAATAAGTTGTCCGAAGAACGGACGAGTGACTAAACAGCAAGAGAGATCGCTGGATGGCAGGAGGGCCGGACGGGGCAGCTCAGTGCCCTTCTTACTGAAGGGGAAACTGAGGCCAAGGAGGAACAGTGACTCCCCCTAGGTCAGAGATGAAGGGTACCCAGTGCAGGACGGAGGTCCAGACCGGACCACACGCTCCGCTAGAAGCTCACCCACCTCCCTCCTAGCACCCCTCCCTCCTGCGCCTGCCCGCTCAGTAATGGGCTTTGGCGGGCGGCGGCGGCGTCGCCTGGGGCCTTGATTAGATATTTATTGCTGTCATTTACATGGGCACCGCAGGGCGGCCGAGCGGGACTGCGGGAAGGGGCGGGGGAGGAGGAGAGGAACGGAACGAAGGGGAGGGGGGCTCCACAGGGACCAGAGACCCGGAGAGAGCAGCCGCGGGAATTGGGAGCGCAGAAGCCACACGCCAGACCCAGTCGTAGATACGCAGGCCCTTGGGCTGCACGGGGAAAGTGGGAGAACTGGGCTTCCCAGCGTTGTCCTGGGGGGGCGGTGTCGGGTGGTGTAGGCATATGTGTGATGCGCAGTGAGTGTCAATGAGTGTCTGTGTGAGTTTAACCTGTGTGTGCATAACTGTGTCTGTCAGAGGGGTCTTGTGAGTGTGCATCCAGCAGATCTGCCTGTGTGCTGTGTGTGTGTTCCTCTACCTGTGTAACTTCTCACCTGGGTGTGTTTTAGCTACCCCTAACCCAGGTGACTGTAACCCAAGCGTCTGACTCTGTGTGGCAGTGAGCGCATGTGTGTCTGTGTGGTTCCGTGTGTCCGACAATACGAATGGTCCAACCCAAAACTCTGTGTGTGTGTGTGTGTGTGTGTGTGCACGTATGCACGTGTGAGCGCACAGGATTAGCTCAGAGATGGAGGTGGGAGGCTGTGCCCCTTGGTCAGGTTCTCCCCTTTGCCTCCTCAGCCCACAGCCAGGGTCAGGGTGCTCCAGTCTCCCAGAACCCAGGTTTCAGGGAAGTTGGCAAAGAGGGCTGTAACTGAACCCTCCTTTCAAGTCCCCAATGGTGTTGGGGGGGGAGGGCCTGCTCCAGATCTGCCAGGCGGAGTGTGAGTGGGTGTGCCAGGTCTCCAAAACAAGTTGTTTGTATCTGAGCAGAGAAATGGTTCCAATTGCATGACCACACTGGAGGCCACGTGTGAAAGTGGTGGTGACAGGGTGCAGAGGACTCCCAGACACTCACCTGCTGCTCTTGAAGTTGACCCGCAAGCCAGCCCACAGGCAGAGCCCATCTGGAGGCCCGGGATAGCTGTCTTCCCGGTCGCCTTCGCCTGGGGCGGGTTTCCACTCCTCTGCTCCTTTGCCCTGTCTGGATTTCCACTCAGGGGTTGTTGCCACCCAAGCCAGGTTCTCACGTGGAAGCAGGAGCCCCAGCCGGTAAGGTCTGCAGGGGTAGGGGTGGTTACCCCTATCCTGAGTAGGGATTCCCTGTTTCCGGTCCAAAGACTGTGTCTACCCCAGCCACAGAGGAGAGAAATTTGAACCAATTATCTGGATAATTTGCTCTCACTAGGTAGCAAATTCGATTTTTTTTTTCTCACCGCCTACACACACATTAGCACAGCTGGCTGGCAGAGAAGGGAGGACCTAAATTCACCATCCTTAGGTCAGGCTGCTTTCCCTTTTGGGGAGGACTGAGGATGCAGAGACAGGAAATGTGAATCCCTACAAAACTGAAAACAACTCACTCCACCCCACCTAAAGCTAATAGACGACAAGACAAGACCTCCCAGGAAGATGCTAGGCCCAGCCAACCCGCCTGCAACGCACAGGATCCCGAGCTCCAGTGAGTGGAAGAGACAGCGGCCACCCCGCCGCTGCGGCGGCGAACTGGGGACTTGCACAATTTCCACGGCTTCAGCGCTTACAACCTCCGTGGTGCGGACCCCCTTCCCCCGACCCTCACCCCCACCCCTGCAAGGCCCACCGAATCTGTAAAGCCCCCCTCTCTTCCCGAAGTCCTTAAGCCGCGGGAGCCTCAGAAAACAAGCCCACGACACAAGCTGAGCTGGCCGAGGGCCTCTGCAGACTTTTCTAAAACGAAAAAGGGCGCCCAGTGTCCCAGGCAGAACCGGCCCTGAGACCGCGTTGGAGACTCCGCGGATTCCCTGCTTGGGAGGATTCCAAAACCGAAAGAAGACGAAAAGGCCATCCCAGCCCCCTCCATTTAAGACCTCATCATTGAACAAATCACCAGGCTAAAGAGCTCCCCTCCTGCCGCCGCCAGAATCCAGAAAAGTTCCATCCCCAGTTTCGGGTTGAATTTGGAGTAGAAAGGTTACGCCGAGGCACCCCACCGCACCACCAGCGCCGCCGCGGCCCCAGCGCAGAGCCGGGGAACTTGTGACGGGCGACAAAGTTAAGCCTTCGGTGTCTGGGACGCCGCCTATTCCCGTCCAGAACCGGGTCGCGGGCGCCGAGGGTGGGAGGCCCAAAGACGGGAGACCACGGCAGTTCCCCAGCCCCTTGACCGCTCCCCCCAATGCTCCGTGAGAGCGGCTCCGGGGACTGGACCCAGCCGGCGTTTCCCCGCCTAAGCTCACCCGACCCACGCCAGCCGGGGCCGCAGAAGGCAAAAACGAATTCTAGGGGACTGGGACCACTACGCCCCAAACATCCACCTGAAGTACCCTAGCCCGAGGCTGCGTTTACGCGGACAGAGGCAGACTGACCGCTGAACCACCCCCAACGGGAGAATTCGTGCAGAATCGCAATCCTAAGAGAAACGGCGCACTAGCCGGCGGCGGAGTTTGAACCGGAGCCGCACGGGCAGTTCCTGAGACGGATCCCGAGTAATTTCCCGGGCACCGAGGGGTTCACCAGGCGGCTTGGACGCCGAAACCGGGGAGGCGTGGGCGGCCCCTGCGCGCCCCGGGCGAGGACCCGGGTTTCGGGCCGCGCCCCCTCCCCAGCCTGGGCCCCGGGCTTCTCGAAGCCTGGGGCGCATCTGCTCCGCATTACCCCGGCCACCTCCTCCCCACCCCCTCCAAACTGAGAAGGATTTGTCTCCGCTTAATATCCAAACCTTTTTTGTATTTTTTTTCAGGGGCGAAGTAATATCTTCCAAATGAGGCAAAACCGTGACGGATCTGAAGCGTTCTCTGCGGGTGCCTGCGTCTCCGCGGGCCAAGGCTTCCGTCTCTGCCGCGGCGCGTTTCTGCCCACGGTTCTCCTCTCTCTCTCTCTCTGTCTCGGGATTTCGAGTTCTGCGCGCTTTCTGTCTCCTTGAGTATCTCGCTGTCTCTGACTCCGTTTTCAGCTCTGGGTATCGTTCCCTTGTCTGACCTGTGTGTCTCCCTCTCTCTCTCTCCCCGAATCTGCGTCTATGGCCTTCCCCTCTGCCTCCCCTGTCCCTGCGCAGTCTGTCTCGTCTCCAAGTCCCTAACCGCAAGCAAACTTTCCAATCCTCCCAGCTGGTACCGGACTGCAGACAAGAGGGGAGGCGGTCCCCACAGTTCTCGGGCCGGGCCGTGTCCTCCCCGCCCCGCTCCCCTCCCGGCCCGGCCCCGTCGGCCCCGCCCGCTCGCACCTGGTCTCCCGGGCCCAAGCCGCCGCCGCCGCCGCCGCCGCCGCCGCTGCCCTCTACGCGCGCCGCGGCGGGGGCTGGAGTTTTAAACCGCGTTTCCCGGGCGCCCAGCGCGGGCCCACACGCTCCCTAATGGCCCCAGTGGCTGCCAATCACGAGTCGCTCCCGCCCCCGTCCCGCCCCGCCCCGCCGGTGCAGCGGAACCACTCTTGGCCCAGGATGCGAGGGTCCGACCGTCGGTGGGTCTGTGGGCCCGGCCAGCGTCCGTCACCTCCTCCGAATCCTCATCTTTTGGTCTTCCAGTCCCGAGATCTCTGAGTCTCTTGGTTCTGCAAAGCCGCAGGCCAATTCCTGGGACGAGGAGGGGTCTTGACAAACCTTTCCCTCAAAAGGCCGCACCCGCGCGAATGGGGGCTTAGCACCAGGATCAGTAGCGCTGGCGTCCCTCCAAGACTGGTCCTGAGCTGCGCGCGCGCACACAGACCCGGGCTCTCCCTACGAGTCCCACACCACGGGCGGCCCCGCCGTCCCCGCGCCACCACAGCACCCTACAACCCGAAATCAGAACTCACCGCTCACGTACTCAGCCCATACACAGGATGGCGCTCCTAACCAACGGCCTCCTGTCTGACAAGCTGGAGGCATGTTCCAGAGGCTGTAGATGTGGGACTCAGCTTCACACGCAACACACGCACCTGTTTTAAGGGGAACAGACACCCGGTTCCTGGCCCACATGGGGGAAATCCTGGGCCTGGGGCCCTCGCATTCCTGTCAGTGCCCTACTCCATGCAGGCAGGACTAGTTCACAGGAAGATGACGTTCTGGAGCTGCCTTTGGGGGCCTGGTGGTGAAGGAGCCCAGCCTTCTTAAAGGTGTGTCTGAGGTGTGCACCAGAGGGGCAGGTTAACGCCGACGCTGCTGGTGGTGCCCAAATGATGACTGGTTGTGTTGAGGCTATCCGTGGAAGTGACTAGAGAGGCACTTGGCCAAGTGAGTGTAGGAGGTGGGGTGCATATGGTGTATGTCGCTGTGTGGCTGGGATTCTGTGCAGTCTGCCTCTGGCCACAGCGGTAGCAACTGTGAGTTGAATATGGAGTGTGTCCTTGTAACAAGTGCTCCCATGACCACAAGTCCATATGTAACTGTGGCCATAAGTCCTTTTTGTGTGTATAACCAGTCTTTGTGCAATTGTGAGTCCAAGCATGAGTGTGGATCCAGGTGGCTGCGTATAAGACAGACACAGGATGAGCCATGGTCTTAAACTTGGGGCTGGAGCAGCTGGACTCTGGTTTTGGCATTCCTTCCAGTAAGTGAAGCTTCTGGGAGCTGGGCTGTTTGCTTAGAGGCAGAAGCACAAAGAGGTGGGAGGTGTTGGCTGTCTGATGCTACCAGTAAATTTCAGAGTCCTGGACTGGGTGGAGGAGGTCAGGAATTTTGGCTTGGGCAGGGCAGAAGGGGCCATGGACAGATTTGAGGATTGATCCCCAGGCAGAGTTAGGGGCCGAGTGCCTGGAGGGGGCGGTGCAGGGAGTGGTGGGCCTCAGAAGGGAGGGGAGAGAAGGGGACGGTAAGAGGATTAGGCTGCTTAGACCCTTCTCTCCCACCAGGATCCCCCACCCCCACCCCAAAGCTCCAGAAGAGATTTCTTCTGCCAAAGCAAAACCGTTTAGGCTCCATTTAAAGGGACAAGAAAGGTGGAGGCGGGGGCTTTAAATAACCTTTTAATTTCCCTTCAGGGATCCAGCCCTGTGAGGGAGGGGAGAGAAGAGGAGGGAAGGGAGGGAAGGGAGGGAAGGGGACCGAAGCCTGTCTCTTTGGCTTAAATTATCCAGACTTCGGCCAGGCTCTCCACAAGCAGAAGAAATGGTGGGAAGGACACTGCGCCCCCGCCTGGCTGCTCTCCACACACAAACACAGGTGCAAAGATCATCCTGGAGAAAATTGTAACCCCCGACACACACACACAGAATCGTTCAGTCACACGTGGGGCATCCCATTTAGAGATGCACAAATGAAGTGTCACAGAAAGGACTTCAGATGTGGCACAGATGTGGACTCCCTCCCTGCCTCAAGTCACCTCTACATGGTACCAGGAGGATTTGCTGAGGGCACTCTGCCCAGGAGAAATCCTGGTTTCATTTGGGACTCCCTTCCCAGAAGGAAGGGGCTTCACCTTTCTTTGCCCAGTGACTGAGCTCTCTAATTCATCCCTCCCTCCTCCTTGCCTCAGATAAGACAGGGGCTGCCAGGTAAACTGAAGGGGCGGGGAGCTCCCCCCCCCCCCCCCCCCCCCCCCCCCG
>PISW01013744.1:0-24289 GCA_004023785.1 Mungos mungo
TTTTTTTTGGAAAGACCACAAATACATGGAGGTTAAAGAACATCCCACTAAAAATGAATGGGCTGACAAGTAAATTAAAGGAGAAATAAAAAAATACATGGAAGAAAATGAAAATGAAAACACAACAGCCAAAGGTGGTCCTAAGAGGAAAGTATATTGCAATACATATCTATAAGAAGAAAGAAAAGTCTGAAATACACAACCAAACCTTACCCCTAAAGGAGATAGAAAATGAATAGCCAATAAAGCTTAAAGCTATTAGAAGGGAAATAATAATTATTAGAGCAGAAATAAATAATATAGAAACAAAGAGACCAGTAGAGTAGGTTAACAAAACTAAGAGCTGATTCTTTGAAAGAATTAATAAAATTGATAACCCCTAGCCAGACTTCTTAAAAAGAGAAAGGACCCAAAGAAATAAAATAATGAATGAAAGAATAGAGGTCACAGCTAACACCATAGAAATACAAACAATTATAATAGAATATTATGAAAAATTAAATGCCAACAAGCTGGGAAATTTCGAAGAAATGGACAAATTCCTAGAAACATACAAACTAGCAAAAACTGAATCAGGAAGAAATAGAAAATTTGAACAGATCCATAACCAGCAAAGAAATTGAATCAGTAATCAAACAATAATCCAGGGCCAGATGACTTCCCAGGGGAATTCTACCAGACATTTAAAGAAGAGTTAATACCTATTCTTCCCAAACTTTAAAAAAAAAAAAAAAGGAAAGGAAAGCTTCCAGACTTCTTCTACAAGGTCAGCATTACCTTGATTCCAAAACCAGACTAAGACCCCATTAAATATGAGAATTATAGGCAAATATCCCTGATGAACCTTGATGCAAAAATTCTTAAGATACTAGCACATCGAATTCCACATTACATTAAAAGAATTATTCACCATGATCTAGTGGGACTTATTCCTGGGCTGCAGGACTGGCTTGATATTCACAAATCAAAGTGATACACCATATTAATAACAGAAATGATATGAACCATATGATTCTGTCAATAGATGCAGAAAAAGCATTTGACAAAATACAGCATCCATTCTTCATAAAAAACTCTCAACAAAGTAATGATACATGGAACATACCTCAATATCATAAAGGCCATACACCAAAGACTCACAGCTAACATCATACTCAGTGGGGAAAAACTGAGAGCTTATCCTCTACAGTCACGAACAAGACAGGGATGCCCACTCTCACCATTATTATTTAACATAGTACTATAAGTCTTAGCCTCAGCAGTCAGACAACAAAAAGAAATAAAAGGCACCCAAATTGGCAAGGGAGAAGTAAAACTTTCAGTATTTTCAGATGATATGATACTATATGTAGAAAACCTGAAAGTCTCCACCAAAAAATGGCCAGAGCTAATACATGAATTCAGCAAAGTTGTAGGATATAAAATCAATGTACAGAAATCTGTTGTATTTCTGTACATCAATAACAAAGCAGCAGAATAAGAAATAAACGAATCAAACCCATTTACAATTGGACCTAAAACCATGAAATACTTAGGAATAAAACTAACCAAAGAGCTAAAAAATCTGTTCTCTGAAAACTATAAAAAACTTATGAAGGAAATTGAAGAGGATATAATAAAATGGTAAAATATTTTATGCTCATGGATTAGAAGAACAAACATTGCTAAAATGTCTATAGTATCAAAAACAATTTACACATTTAATGCAATTCCTATCAAAAAACCACCATTATTTTTCACAGAACTAGAGCAAACTATTTTAAAATTTCTATGGAACCACAAAAGATGCCAAATAGCTAAAGCATTCCTGAAAAAGAAAAGTGGACACAACACAGTTACAGACTTAGAGCTATATTACAAATATTTAGTCACAAAAATAGTATGATGTTGGCACAACAACAGACACATATATCAATGGAACAGAACGGAAGACCCAGAAATGGACCCCAAAATATATGATCAACTCATAGTCAACAAAGCAGAAACAAAATTCAATGTTAAAAAGACAGTCTCATCAACAAATGGTGTTTCAAAAACTGGATGGCAGCATGCAGAAGAATAAAACTGGGCCATTTACACCACAAACAAAAATAAATGAAAAATGGATCAAGACCTAAATATGTAATAGGAAGCTATCAAAATCCTATAGGAGAATACAAGCAGCAACCTTTTTTATTTTGGCTGGAGGAGCTTCTAACTAGACATGTTGCTAGAGGTAAGGGGAACTAAAGTGAAAATGAACTATTGGGACTTCATGAAGATAAAAATCTTCTGCACAGTGAAGGAAACATTCAACAAAACTAAAAGACAACCTATAGAATGGGAGAAGATATTTTCTCATGACATATCTGATAAAGAGCTAGTATCCAAAATTTATAAAGAACTTATCAAACTCAACACCCCCCAAACAAATAATCTAGTTATGAAATGGCCAGAATACATGAATTCAAATTTTTCCAAAGAAGACATCCAGATGGCTAACAGACACATGAAAAAATGTTTATTTATTTTAAGAGAGACAGAGACAAAGAGATAGTGTATGCAGGTGCATGCAAGCACGTGAGAAGCAGAGAGAGAGGTAGAGAATCCCAAGCAAGTTCCATGCTATCAATGTAGAGCCCAATGAGGGGCTCAATCTCACCATGAGCTCATGATCTGTGTCAAAATCAAGAGTTGGATGCCCAACCAATTGGGTCCCCAAAGCACAAACTAAGAGCTATTACACTGAGTCATGCTGTCTGGATTGTGTCTACTTACTAGATGTGCAACTCTAAGCGAGTTTCTTATTCTCTCTGAGCCTCAGTTTCCCCATTTAGAAAGTGGAGACATCCATATTATATAGTCAGGATTATTGTAAGGATTAAAAGAGAGAAGCTCAACAAAAGTGTCCACCACTACTACTAAGACTGCTGCCATAATTACTATTAATATTATTGTTTTAGCAATTGTACTGGCAATGCTTAAAAAGCATGGTAATCTCTATGTTAGGGAAAGTGTAGAGAAAACAGTTCTCAGACTTTGTTCTCAAATATCATTTGATGTGGGCTCTTGGCATCTGGTAATCATCTGAAAGTTCTAACTAAGCAACTCCATTTTTAAGACATAATCCTAGAGATTTTCATTGAATGAATAAACAAAACAGTAAAACATGCAATGAGGAACAAAGCACTCCCTGCCTCTTTGCCCTCTGCTCTCCTGATCTTCTGTACTACTGCTCTGAGGGAACAACTGAAGTCGTCATTTTTAAAAATCATGTATATGTATTACTTATTATTTTAATAAGAATAATGATAGTAAGACTCATTTATATAACAAATGGAATCCTGAAAAATGAGTTGGTTATTATGTAAAGAATGTCAAGAAAAGGGACACAGAAGAAAAGAAATTTTCCTAGACCTAGAAGCCAATCTTTCTACTATGGATTTAGGGACTCCCTATAGGACCCAATTCCAATTTGCTTAACTCCCTCACAGGAGAAATATTAATAAAAATTGAATGTAAGTTCCTGAGAGTAATTGCCATGGAGAAAGGGAGTTGAAGCTGACTTTTTAATGTGGCTGGGGATAATAATCTCTTCCCTTTTGGGTGATGTTGGTGGGATACAACTCTACTTGAGCATTGCCCATGTGGAAAGCAGCCTATCCCTACATCTAGGCCATATTCTCTCTGCTTGAATGCTTTAGAGGCAAAAAAGCAGATCTAGAGCTATAAAAGACTCTTGAAGATAGAGAACAAACTGAGGGTTGACAGAAGGAGGTAGTTGGGGGATGGGTATTAAGAAGAGCACTTGTTATGATGAGCACTGGGTGTTATATGTAAATAATGAATCACACAATGGGGCACCTGGGTGGCTCAGTCGGTTGAGCTTCTGGCTTTGGCTCAGGTCATGATCTGGTGGTTTGTGGATTCAAGCCCCTTGTCAGACTCTGTGCTGACAGCTCAGAGCCTGGAGCCTGTCTTCAGATTCTGTGTCTCCCTCTCTCTGACCCTCTTCGGCTCACGCTGTCTCTCTCTCCCTCTCAAAAATAAATTAAAAAAATTTTTAAATGATGAATCACTAAATACTACTCCTTAGGGCAATTTTAAACTATATGTTAACTAACTAGAGTCTAAATAAAAATTTGCAAAAAACCCAAAACTTCTTCCTTCATCATTTCCATCCCCATTCTTTTAGTTGTTGATTTCTCCAAATTGCATCTTTATACATCATGTGTCCAAAGTGTAAATTAATATGTTGTTTAATGCATTAGTCTTCAAAAATATGTAGAGGGCAGGTATAGGACAATTTTTTCAGATATAGATAGGGTCCTTGGTTGACAAGGTTTTTCTTTCTTTTTAAAAAAATTTTATTTGACAGAGGGGCACCTGGATGGCTCAATTAGGCATCCAACTTTGGCTCAGGTCATGATCTCACATTTCATGGGTTTGAGACCTGCGGCAGGCTCTGTGCTGACAGCTCAGAGCCTGGAGCCTGCTTCAGATTCTGTTTCACTCTCTGTCCCTCCCCTGCTTTTGCGCTCTCTCTCTCGCTCGCTCTCTCTCTCTCTCTCTCTCTCTCTCTCTCTCTCTCTCTTTCTCAAAATAAATAAACTTAAAAAATAAATTTACTTGAGAGAGAGACAGACAGACAGAAGATCCAAGGCAGGCTCTGTGCTGTCAGTGGAAAACCCAAAGAGCTCATGAATGGTGAGATCATGACCTGAGCAAAAGTCAGATGCTTAATCAACTCAATCACCCAGGAGCTCCTGGCCTCTAAAGTTTTTGACAAGAAATCCTCTGTGGCGCCTGGGTGGCTCAGTCATTTGTGCGTCTGACTTTGGCTCAGGTCATGATCTCACAGTTCGTGGGTTTGAGTCTTGCATTGGGCTCTGTGCTGACAGTTCAGAGCCTGGAGCCTGCTTCAGATTCTGTCTGTCATGCTCTCTCTGCCCCTCCCCCACCTGTGTTCTGTCTCTCTCTTTCAAAAATACATACATGTAAAAAATTTAAAAGAAGAAATCTTCTGGTAATTTTACTGAGGACTTCTTGTTTGTAGTGAGTCACAATTCGCTTCCTGCTCTCAAAATATTCTTGTTGCCTTTTGAACGTTTGATTATAATGTGTCTCAGTGTGGGTCTCTTTAAGTTCATCCTTTAGGAGTTTGTTGAATTTCTTGCATGTTTATATTATTATTTCATCAGATTGTTAAAATTTCTGCTATTATTTCTTAAATATTTTCTCTGTCCCTTCCTCTCTCTTCCTTCTGGGACTCCCACAATGCATTTGCTGATCTGCTTGATGATTTAGGTTTTGTTCACTTTTCTTTATCTTTTTTTCAGATTCAATAATTCTCATTTAGCAATTCTCCTGCCTGCTCAAATCTGCCTTTGAATTTTTCTGGTAAATTTTTTATTTCAGGTTTTGTATTTTCAGTTCTAGAATTTCTTTTTTCAGTACCTTTTTAGGTTTTCTATTTCTTTTTTGATATTTCCACTTCATTAACACATATTTTTATTGACTTTTCCCACATATTTCTTTAGTTCTTTGAATATCTTAAGATAGCCGTCTTTGTCAAGTAGATCTGCCAGCAAGTCTTCTTTGGGGATAGTTTCCGTTTGTCTGTTTGTTTGTTTGTATGTTTGTTTGTTTTTGTTTGAATGAGCCATACTTTT
The DNA here is from genome assembly GCA_004023785.1 of Mungos mungo. NCBI lineage: Eukaryota > Metazoa > Chordata > Mammalia > Carnivora > Herpestidae > Mungos > Mungos mungo. The sequence continues at coordinate 5,652 of PISW01013744.1, forward strand.
ATATTTCTTTATCTTTCTTTTTATTTTTATAGTTTACTGTTAAGTTGGTTAGCTCATAACACCCAGTACTCTTCCTCACAAGTGCCCTCCTCCATGACCATCACCCCACTTCCCCTTTCCTCATCCCCTTTCAGCCCTCAATTTGTTTTCAGTATTCAAGAGTCTCCCATGATTTGCCTCCCTCCCTCTCCCTAACTCTTTTCGCCACTTGTCCTCTCCATGGTCCTCTGCTAAGTTTCTCCTGTTAGACCTTTGAGTGAAAACATATGGTATCTGTCCTTCTCTGCCTGACTTATTTCACTTAACATGACACCCTCGAGGTCCATCCACATTGCTACGAATGGCTAAATGTCATTCTTTCTCAATGCCATGTAGTATTTCATTGTATATGTAAACCACATCTTCTTGATCCATTCATCAGTTGATGGACATTTAGGCTCTTTCCATGATTTGGTTATTGTTGAAAGTGTTGCTGTGAACATTAGGGTACATGTGCCCAAAGGCAACATCATTACTGTATCACATGGGTAAATCCCTAGCAGTGTTATTGTTGGAACACAGGGGAGTTCTACTGATAATTTTTATAGAAACCTTCACAGTGTTTTCCAGAGCAGCTGCACCAGTTTACATTCCCACCAACAGTGTAGGAGAGTGCCCGTTTCTCCACATCCTCCCCAGCATCTACATTCTCTTGATTTGTTCATTTTAGCCACTCTGACTGGCACAAGGTGGTATCTCAGTGTGGTTTTGATTTGTATTTCCCTGATGATGAGTGATGCTGAGCATTGTTTCATGTGTCTGTTGGCCATCTAATGTCCTCTTTGGAGAAGTATCTGTTCATGTCTTCTGCACATTTCTTCACTGGATTATTCATTTTTTGGGTATGAGTTTGGTGAGTTCCTTGTAAATTTTGGATATTAACCCTTATTCTGATATGCCATTTGCCACTATCTTTTTCATTCCATCAGTTGCCTAACAGGCAAACTAACAGTTTTCTTGATTGTTTCCTTTGTAGTGCAGAAGCTTTTAATCTTGATGAGGTCCCAATAGTCCATAATAGCTCTTGATTCACTTGCCTTTGGGGATGTATCGAGTAGGAAATTGCTGCAGTTGAGGTCAAGGAGACCTTTTCCCGCTTTCTTCTCCAGAATTTAGATGGTTTCCTGTCTCACATTCAGGTCCATCATCCATTTGGAGCTTCTTTTTGTGTCTAGTGTAAGAAAGTGATCTAGTTTCATTCTTCTACATGTTGTGGTCCAGCTCTGTCAACACCACCTGATAAAGAGGCTGTTTTTTTTCCATTGGATACTCTTTCCTGCTTTGTCAAAGATTATGGCCTTACATCTGTGGGTCCAATTCTGAGCTCACTTTCTATTCCATTGATCTATGAGTCTGTTTTTGTGCCAGTACCATACTCTCTTGATAATGGCAGCTTTGTAGTAGAGGCTAAAGTCTGGGATCGTGATGTCTCCCGTTTTGGTTTTCTTCTTCAATATTACTTTGGCTATTCAGGGTCTTTTGTGGTTCCATACGAATTTTAGGATAGTTTGTTCTAGATTTGGAAAGAATGCTGGTGTAATTTTGATTGGGATTGGACTGAATGTGTAGATTGCTTTGGGTAATAATGACATTTTAACAATGTTTAGTCTTCTCATCCATGAGCATGGAGTGTTTTTCCATTTCTTTGTGTCTTCCTCAATTTCTTTCATAAGCTGTCTATAGTTTTCATCACAGGTCTTTTACATCTTTAGTTAGGTTTATTCCTAGATATTTTATGGTTTTTTATGCAATTGTGAATGGGATCAGTTTCTTGATTTCTCTATCAGTTGCTTCATTATTGGTGTATAAAAATGAAACTAATTTATGCATGATGATTTGTACCCTGCGACTTTACTGAATTCATGGATCAGTTCTAGAAGGCTTCTGGTGGAGTCAATTTGGTTTTCCATCTAAAGTATCATGTCATATGCTAAAAGTGAAAGTTTGACTTCTTTTTTGCCAATTCTGAATACTTTTACTTCCTTTTATTATCTGATTGCTGATGCTAGGACTTCCAGCACTATGTTAAACAATAGTGGTGTATCCCAAAAATGAATCCCACTTGATCATGATGGATAATTCTTTTTATGTCCTGTTGAATTCAATTTTTGCATCTGTATTCATTAAGGATTTTGGCCTGTAGTTCTCTTTTTTGTTGTTGTTGGGTCTCTGTTTTGGGAATCAAAGTTATACTTGCTTCATAGAATGAGTCTGGAAGTCTTTCTTCTATTTCTGTTTTTTGGAATAGCTTGAGAGGGATGGGATTTAACTCTTCTTTAAATGTCTGGTAGAATTCCCCTGGGAATCCATCCTGCCCTGGGCTTTTATTCGTTGGGAGATTTTGATAACTGATTCAATTTCTTCACTGGTTATGGATCTTTTCTGTTTTCCTATCTCTTCCCATTTGAATTTTGGGAGTCCATGTGTGTTTAGGAATTTGTTCATTTCTTCTAGGCTGTCCAGTTTGTTGGCATATAATTTTTCATAGTAATCTCTGATGATATCAGTTGTAATAAATCCATTTTCATTCATGATTTTGTCTATTTGGGTGTTCTCTCTTTACTTGCTGAGAAACCTTTCTAGAGGTTTATCAATTTTGTTTATTTTTTTAAAAAAAAACCAACTCTTGGTTTCATTGACCTGTTCAATTTTTTTTGAATACTATATTGTTTATTTCTGCCCTAATCTTTGTTATTTCTCTTCTTCTGCTGGTTTTCGGGTGCTCTTGCTCCTCCCCTTCTAGTTCCTTAGGTGCTCTGTTAGATTTTGAATTTGAGCTTTTTCTAGTTTGTTGATATAGACCTGTATTGCAATATACTTTCCTCTTAAGACTGCCTTTGCTGCATTGCAGAGAGTTTGTATTTTCGTTTTCATTTATTTCTATATAGTTTTTAATTTCTTTCTAATTGCTTGATTGGCCTAATATTTCTTTAGTAGGGTTGTTTTTAACCTCCACATTTTTGCAGGTTTTACAGAGATTTTCCTGTGATTGATTTCAAGTTTCATAGTATTGTGATCTGATAGTGTGCATGGTACACATGATCTCCATGTATTTGTATCTATGGAGGGCTGTTTAATGACCCAATATGTGATTTCTCTTGGAGAATGTGCCATGCGCACTCAAGAAGAAAATGAATTCCCTAGCTTCATGATGGAGAGTTCTAAATATATCAGTGAATTTCATCTTTTCCAGTGGGCCATTTAGGTCCATTGTTTCTTTAGTGATTTTCTGTCTGGTTGATCTATCCATTGCTGTAAATGGAGTATTAAAGTCCCCTGCAATTAGCACATTCTTATCAATAAGATGGTTTCTATTTGTGATTATTTTTTGTGTTTCGGTCCTCCTAAATTTGGCGCATAAATGTTTATAATTGTTAGCTCTTCCTGATGGAGAGACCCTGTAATTATTATATAATGTCCTTCTTCATTTCTTGTTATTGCTTTTACTTTAAAGTCCAGTTTGTCCCATATAAGTATGGCTACTCCAGCTTTCTTTGGCTTCAAGTCGCATAATAGATATTTCTCCATCCCCTCACTTTCAATCTGAAGATGTCTTCAGGTCTAAGGTGAGTCTCTTGTAGACAGCAAATAGATGGATTTTGTTTTTTTATTCATTATGCTACCCTTTGTTGTTTGATTGGAGCAGACAATTCAATGTTATTTACATTCAGTGTTACGTTTACATTCAGTGTTATTATTGAACAATATGGGTTTCTAGTCATTGTGTTCTCTGTAGGGTTCATGCTTGTAGTGGTGTCTCTGGTACCTTGTATTCCTTGCAACACTTCCCTCATAGAGTCTCTCTTAGGATTTCTTGTAGGGCTGGTTTGGTGGTGATGAATTCTCTCAGTTTTTGTTTATTTGGGAACACCTTTATCTCTCCTATTTTGAATGACAACCTTCCTGGATAAAGGATTCTTGGCTGTGTATTTTTTCTCTTCATCACATTGAAGATTTCCTGCCATTCTTTTCTGGACTGCCAAGTTTCAATAGCTAGGTCTGTAACCACTCTGATAGGTTTCCCTTTGTATATGAGGGGCCTTTTATCCCTAGCTTCTTTTATAATTCTCTCTTTATCCTAATATTTTGCCAGTTTCACTATGGTATGTTGTGCCAAAAGTTGATTCAAGTTACATCTGAGGGGTGTTCTCTGTGCCTCTTGGATTTCAATGTCTATTTTCTTCCCCAGGTTGGGGAAGTTTTGGGCTATAATTTGATTAAGCACCCTTTCAGGACCTTTTTCTCTTTCTTCTTATTCTTCAGGAATTCCTGTGATACTGATATTGTTCTGTTTGATTGTGTCACTCAGGTCTTGAATACTCCTTTTGTACTCCTAGATCAATTTATCTCTCTTTTCATCAGCTTCCTCTTTACTATAACTGTGTCTTCTACTTCACCTATTGTCCTCTCTGCCTCTTCAATCCGTGCAGTGGCCACCTCCATTTTATTATGCACCTCAGTTATAGCACTTTTTAACTAATCACAGCTATTTTGAAGGTCTCTTGTCTTTGTATCAATAGCTTCTCTGATGACTTCCATGCTTTTTTCAAGCCCAGCGATTAACTTTGACAATTGTTCTAAATTCTTGCTCTGTGATGTTGCTTATATCTGTTTTGAGCAGTTCTGTGGCTATGACTTCTTCCTGGAATTTCTTTAGAGGAGAGTTCTTCTGTTTTGTCATTTGGCCAGCTTTCTGTCTCTTGTCAGTTTGAAAGCTTGTTATGCACTGTGAACCTATTAGAATGGCTATATTAAAGAAGGCTCATTGACTGTCCAGGGCCTATCCATTCAGTAAGTGTTCTTTTAATGGTGTCTCTCGGTTTCTCTTGTTGTGCATTTTGTTATTTTATTTCCGTACTCAGTGATATTTGGGACTCTCCATCTTGTGTACTTTGGTTTATTTTTTGAGGTAGCCCAGAAAAGGAAAAGAGACAGACAAACACACAGGGAACAAAGGCATGCCAACACACAGGCAAATCAAACAAACAAGGAAACCAAAAGTGGAGAGAGAGAAAAAAAAAAAAGACAAATGGAGGAACAAAAACAACAAAAGACAAAAGACATATTAAAAGTGTAAAACCATTGGAAGGGAGAGATAAGAATGAGATCAGGGAAAGTATATCTGATTAGCAAGAATTTATCTAATCATGGCAGTACATCAATGTGGGTCTTTCCAGGGCTGGGGAGGGGGGACGGGAAGGGAAGGAGAAAAGTAAAAAGAAAAGAAAAAAGGCAGATCTCCAGTGAGGAAAGGCGTGATTTGGTGTAGTCAGCCTCACCTCCACTGCAGGTACCGCTGGCTGTTCCCTGAGGCCCCGCCTTGGTGGTTGTGTGGAGAAGAATGGCGGTGCCCCAATCCCTTCTTGAACCAAGCATTGCAAGCCACTTTTTTGGGTCAGATGCCCCTGTGCCGTGGGTGGACCAAGTTGTGTTTTCCAAGGCCTGCCTCTTTTTCAAATCCTAGGCCAAGCACTTTAACACCATCGCCCGAGACAAGATGTACTCCTGCAGGTGGATGGCTTCCTAGCCAAGATTGAGTAGAGGGAGTTGGGGAGCAGTTTTTTCCTGGCTCCACCTGGAATCGATGTGCCAAGCCCAAGGAAAAGGAGCCAGCGAAAGGGAATGGATTTCTCTCCCCACACCCAGTGGTGATAGATGGGATGATAGGATCCTTCTACGTCCTGGGCCAAGGTTTTTCTCTTCTTTAGAGACAGCTCTATGAGCATTTTCAGCCTCTGTTTCTCTTCCCCTCATCTCTCTGCTGCTCTGCATGCTCTCCATGGCTCTGTGCTGTGGTGGGAAGGGGGGCGGGGATCCCTCTCCTCTGAGCCTCTGGGCCCTGGCCCATTTTTTATTTACGCAGTTCACACTCACTCAGGTACCTATGAGTCTGTCTTCTTTGTGGACTCTGTGTGTTTTCCTCCCACTCTTGCGGATCAGAGTATTGTGGCTTCAGTCCTTCTTAGTTTGATAGATGCAGGCAGGTGAAAATTACAGACCTCCCTACTTCTTTGGCATCTTGCCCCTCCACTTTTCTATTTCTTTCTATGGGTTTTTGTTTTTTACTGTTGAAAACTGGACATTTGATTCTAATAATGTGGTAACTCCAGAAATCTGATTCTTTCCCATCCCCAGAGTTTGCTGATTATTGTTTTTGTTTAATTTTGATCTGTTGCCCAATCTGTCACCTAACTGTGCTTAAGATCAGACAGAGGTATAAACTTAAGGTATTTTACGGTCTTTTATGAGCTTTCACCTTCCCCTGGGCATGTGTGCTGACATTCTAAATTCCCCTTTATACGCAGTTGCTTTTAAATATCCTCGTTTTTAATGTGTGTCTCCCAAATATGGAGAAAGAAAAAGACAAAAGGCAGGGAAAAGATGTTGGCCCTTTACAATCTTTAGAAGTTACTTCTGCCAGAGGAAAATGAATGTGCAATAGTGGGAGGAGGTGCAACAATGACTATCATCCTCTTTGTATTTCTGAGAGCAGAAGCAGCAGTGATCAGAGCACGATCCTTAATGTTTGGAGGACAAGTTTGTTATTGCCCACTCTTGCTCCTGCAAGGTGTGTGCAAGCTGCTTTAGTAGCAGTAGTCTGCCATGTGGCTGGGGGTGGGGGATGGGTAGGTGCTCTGTGCTGAAAGCTGAAATTGACTAAAATTAACCATAGTTACTGTTCAAGACTTCCCCTGTAAGTTTCAAGCCTTCAATAGACTCCAGAGTTCCAAAATAGCTACATCAGAGGATTCTGCCAGTGCAATTGTCCTGTCTCTGTGGGGATATGGATTCCTGGTGTATAGAAAGCCATCTCCCCAGTGTGTTTGTTAAGAGTTTTTAAATTGTACGAGGTACTAAATTTTATCAAATGCCTTTTCTACATCTATTGATGTCTTGATATTTCCCTTTTTAAAAAATCTATTATGTGGTAAACCACATCCCACAATTTTAATCCAAGTTTGCATTTCTGAGATAAACCCTCTTTGATCAAGCTATTAGGTTTTTTTTTTTTGCAACAAACTTTATTGATTCCATTTGATCTATGTCTTGGGAAAAGGCTGTAAGATGGTTAAAAAGGTGTGTACTGCATCTTCAGGGAGAGACTAAGGAACAAGTCCTGATACCAGGGGGATGCTGGAGGGGCTCCTCAAAGACTGCTGGGTTTCAGAGTCTCCTAGTCATGCTTGAGGATGGGCCTTTTGAAGAGATACTTGCCCAACCAAGTCTGCAGAGGTTAGGTGGTTGCCCATCTTTCTGATGAGTTTTACTTCCTCATCTAGGAAGTGGTTCTCCAGGAAGTCACAGAGATGATGGTCTATGTGGGCAGAACCCAGAGCATGCAGATTCAAAATGGCTTGGTTAAGGTTCTCCAGAATCAGAGTGGCTTCTGTGGCATCTAGGTTTTTTTTTTAATTTTTTAATGTTTTATTTATGAGAGAGAGAGCGAGCGAGGGAGGGGCAGAATGAGATAAGGACACAGAATCCAACACAGGTTCCAGGCTCTGAGCTGTCAGCAAAAAGCCTGACATGGGGCTCAAACTCACAAGCTATAAGATCATAACCTGAGCTGAGGTTGAATGTCCAGGAGCCCCTGAGCCACCCAGGTTCCCCTGTGGCATCTAGGGTTTTACCCTACTCATCTTGAGATGGGTTCTGCACATCCTGGAAGAGTGTATGGCTGCTTCTGAGCTGGTTATGCATCTTCAAGAGATACTTAGCGCCCTTGCACTTCTCAGCCAACTTGTGGAAGAAGTGTCCATACCCTATAGAGCCAACTCATTGTGGTCAAAGCCCAGAGAGAGTAGGTATGGAACCCCACAGGTGCATATTGACCAGGTGGTTGATGACAGCCTCCACCTTGGTGGACTAACTCAGATGAATCTGGGAGCTCATAGTTGATTGGTAATATGGAACTAAGCTCAAAATAAAGTGTTGGCTGGTCCCAGAGGCAGAAGGTGGCTGAGAAGTTGGCTCCAAAGCTTCAAACTGAAAAAAGTTTGGAGGATGTTTAGAGGCTGTAAGAAGGACATCCCTAGGTATGTCCCATCCCAGCAGTGTTGAAGCAAGAGATAGATCTGTAGGACGACAAGGTGTACTGCCAAGCTATCATTTTTTAGGTATTAAGGTTCCTAAAATATCCATGAAAATTTGAATTTATGTTTGTGAGTGAGCTTATCTTGTAAGTCATTTGGGTTTGGTATCAAGGTTTTACCACCCTCATGAATCAATCCCTCTTTTAAAAATGTTTATTTATTTTTGAGACATAGAGTGAGCACAAGCAGGGAAGGGCAGAGAGAGTAGACAGAGGATCTAAGGCAGGCTTCATGATGACAACAGAAAGCCCAATTCAGGGCTTAAACCTGAGAACCACAGGACCAAGATCTGAGCCAAGTTGGACATTTAACTGACTGAGCCACCCAGGTGCCTCATCAAGCTCTTTTTAAAAAAGCTTATGTATTTATTTTGAGAGAGAGAGAGAGAGAGAGAGAAAGAGAGAGAGAGAGAGAGAGAGAGAGAGAGAGAGAGAGAGAATCCCAAGCAGGCTGTGCACTGGAAGCCTGATGTGGGGCTCAGTATCATGAACCATGAGATCAAAAGTTGGACACCTAATCTACAGAGCCACCCAGATGTCCCTGAATCAAGACCTTTTTACATGCTCTGGAGAGCTAATGTAATTGCAAAGCTCTGTCATTTGATTCTGTCATCTGACCTATTAACTGACTGTAAATAGGACCTGGTGCTTTCTATGTGGGAAGATTTTAACTTCTTATTCAATTTTTTAAATTGTTGTGAGGAAATTTGGGCCATCTCTTAACTAAGCTTTTGATTTTGAGTATAACATACATAAAAAATGCCAAGTTTCTGTTACAACTTGATGAATTTTTGCAATAAACACATCCATAGAACATTCATCCAGATCAGCCATTCATGTCCCTATGTGGGTGTTTTATCAAATGCTTGTCTACATCTATTGAAATGGTTCTGTTTTCTCTTTTATTATGTTAATGTGATGAAACACTATAAGTGATTTTCAAATGACAGATCAACCTTGCATTTCTGGCATAAACCCAATTTGGACATTCTATTATTCTTTAAATATATTGTTGGATTTGATCTGCAATAGTCCCTTTAAGACATTTGCATCTGTGCTTATGAGAAAATCAAGCTGTAATTTTACATTTTCAATCTCCTTTTCAGGTTTGGGAATCGAGATTATGGTAGCTTCATAAAACAAGTTGCTGCATCTATGTGTCAGTTTATTGCTTTTAACTACAAGGAATTGATCATCAGTTTAGTAGTGACTTTTAAAAAGCCACACAATTATTTCACACTAGAAGGAGTAGTGAGGGAGATGATTGGAGGGCTTATTTTTGGGCTTATCATTGTCATCTAAGATGCAAACTCTTTCCATCTTTCTGCCATCCTCATCCTGTTGGCTTTTTGTCTTCAGGATTATTGCCTCATGGTTACAAGATGAATGCTAAAGCTCCAGGCTAAACTACCTCACCACATTATCTTGTTTAAAGTAAAAGAGCAAGTGGAAAGCCTGGGAGGTGAGATAGATAGATAGATAGATGGATAGATAGATAGATAGATAGATAGATAGATAGATAGATAGATAGATACATACATACATACATACATACATATCTTGGCCTCTCCTTTCTTTTTATCTCAGAGGAAAAATGTCTTCCTTCAAAATCCACAGAGGATTTCTGCTAATGTCTCATTGGCCAGAAGAATTGGGTCATATGCCCATACATGAAACAAGCACTACTGAAGGAATTGGGGTCCAAAGTCTGCTTCTGACAAGTTATGATTCCGGCCAACCATCCCTGCTCCACACTAGGGTTGGGACACTGTTGTCTAAATACCAGTGAGATTTGTTGGACATGAAAAGGGGAAATATCTGTTGACTATTTGACATACTTGTGTCCAAGAAATTTTGTAGTTTGGTAACTGTTCATAGAGGAGTATTGGCCCATGTTTTAAGAACTGATTTGTGCCTATGAACTGGGCTCCTGCAAATGACCTGAGTTTTCAGAAAGTTTTTTTTTTAAGTTGCTTTCTTTTTAATGTTTATTTATTTCTGAGAGAGAGAGAGAGAGAGAGAGAGAGAGAGAGAGAGAGAGAGAGAGATATGGAGTGGTAGAGGAGCAGAGAGAGAGGGAGACAGAGGATCTGAAGTGGGCTCTGTGCTGACAGTAGAGAGCCCAATGTAGGGCATGAACTTACAGACTGTGAGATCATGACCTGAACCAAAGTCTGATGCTTAACCAACTGAGCCACCCAGGTCCCCTTAGGCAGGTGATACTATTTAGTAATGTTAGCAGTAAAGAAGTTAGACCTGTTCTGTATAAATATAAGTGACAGAAGACTTTGCCCCTAAGCTGAAGCAAGCTGTTAAACAAAATAATTTTTTTAGAATGTCCCACATATCTTCATCATGGATTTTGAATTTAGTTCACAGGTGATGTTAAATCTTAAAAGGGTTAGCTCTATTTTTCACATATCTGTTAACAAGGCATAGGTGGGAAACGAGACCACAAGTAAGTAGATGTCCATGAAGACCTGTTAACGCAGAGAACACAATTAAATCCTAGTCTGATAATCAGAGCTGATGACCACCTCCCTTGAAGAAAGGCCTCATCCAATCTCCAGAGCTTCCCTCTTCACTTCACTGTTGGATTATAACAGACCAGGAGATTTGATGCACAGAATCCAAGAAAGAGAAAGCTCCAGTGGAAAAACAACCATTTGGTTCGAAGTAATTTCAGGAGCTCTGGCATGGCAGGAAGGGGGCAAAGTGCTTTGTCCTTCAGGTCTGATGACTTACATTTAATTCTCAGCCCCTTCACATGCAATCTGTATGACCTTGTGTACCTCTGGGCTGTGAGACGGGAGCATGACACCCAGAGTGCCCACCTCAAGTGAGGAAATGACCACAGAGCCTGCCAACTGTTGCCATGTAACAGTGCTCTAAAGATCAGCTGAATGAGATCAGAGCAAGAGCTGAGGGATGGTCAATTGAGGCTAGGGTGGTCCAGCTCCACAGATTCTCCAGCAGGCTGGCCTGGACATGGTCCCACATCTCTGGCAGCACCATAGGAGGGCAGGTGAAACACACAAGGTCTATTGGGACCTGGCTTGGAGCTGGCATACCATCACTTCTGCCTTATTCTATTGGCCACAGTAGAGGCAAGGGGCAGGGGAAAACCCTCCACCTTTCTAGTGGGGGAACTGCAAGTGGCAGGTGATGTCATGGGCGTGTCTTCTTGCTACTGGGAAGAAGTAGTATGGTGGCTTGGATTGTTTAGGAAACAAAAGTGCTAGTCAGGGAGAGAGGAAAAGTTACCTGTTTATACACAAGATGGGAAGAATGTTAACAAATATTGGTCAGCTGTAACAGAATTCTGGGGCTTCTGTGTGCTAGTCACTCTTCTGTGGCTCCTCATCACTTCTATATGGAGATGTCTGACAACAATAGCACTCACTAATGGAGTCAGGGAGCACATGCACAAAGGAGGCAGTCCAGCTCAGTGGTTGAAGGTGCTGGCTTCAGGTCCAGAATGGCTTAGTTTTGGCATACAGCCTTTGTTGCATCTACTGTATGACTTCTGGAGTTTCAAAATCCCCAAGGCTCAGTTTCCCCAGTTTGGCCTGAGAGGGAGCTGGGTCTGGCATGTAAAAATAGTCCAATTAATGGTTATGGCCACTGTTGCTTCCATGAGGTCCCTCTGGATAGCTCCAGGGCCCATGGTGGACATGAGTCCTGGATGCAGCAATGGCAATTCTTCTGTAACCCAACCCAAGTCTTCCTGCCTGATGTGTGGCAATGACAGTCACTGAGACTTTAAGTTTGCAGCAAAAAGAGAGTTTATTTGAGAGGCAGCCAAATGAGTAGACAGGAGGGCAAATCTTCAATCTGTCTCCCTGAAGGAGGAGAGAATCTGTTTTTTTATGACCATAGGCATGAGCTTACATACATATTGATTAAAAGGGTGGAGAAACTTATGATTATAAGGAAAGATGAAACATGCACTTTGAGCAAACATAAATAACATACATCCCATATTCACTTGGAGTGGACCCTTAGCATCACACCAAGACAAAATTCAGTCCCTGATGTCAGGAGGTTATCTTAGAACAAGGAGAAGGGACTGTGGGCATGCTCTGAGAGTCTGTGTAAATTGGATAGGGTCTTGAGCTCCTTATCACAGGTAAGAAATGCAGGACTTTGCTTGCTCCTAAGCTGGAATCCTATCAGTTGATCTTGAGTCCAGGCTTCTGCAGAAATAGCTAGTGGGCTTGTTTTGGGGTCTGAAAAGACACAACAGCTGATTAGGGTGACACAGTTTTCTGACAAATTTTAAATTTTCTGCTAGTCAACTTCAATAACTGTGGGGCACAGTTTCATTTCCACATTGGACTCTGGCTGGGTCAGCGTCTGTTGTCCAGTGCTGCATGGGGCCATCAGAATAATCTCCTGTTTCTGCTTCTCTCCGCTGACAATTCCAGTCAAGAGTCCATAGTGCTTATTATATCAGGTCTATATTTCTCATTCAGTTTGATCTCTGTGCATAAGCAATGCTGATAATGTCCAGAAGAGAATGTGCATATAAAGAAATGAGGCCCTTTTGCTCTTCAAAAAATCAACAAGTCATGTATAATGCCTTAAGTAGATTGGTAACAATAAAATGAAGTTGATGGTTCACATGTGTACTTTGATTCATAATGTTGACTACTTATAATGAGACTGATTATGAAATAGAGCTGGGACAGAGTGGGACAGAGAACTTTAGACTGGCTGCCACCCTTCCCAGAAGCTCCCACACATGGGGCTTTGCAGCACTATGCAGGTGCACAAGCAGTTCCTTTGGCTCCTGTCCTTCCAAGGTCCTTGACTCTGCTGAACAAACATGGCTTCGTATTTGTGCACATATTTGTTTTCAAAAAGGTGGGGACCATCCCTTTTCATTTCTGATACAAAAAATCAGAATCTTTGAGGGCTTTTGTGGGTTTCATTAGTAACAGGCAGATAATGGCTTCAAAATGCTTTGTCCAGCATCAAAGGCGAAGGGCATCAGCCTTCCCCATGTCCCCAGTCAGGCGGTGTTTACCACTAAGTTTCTCATTTCTCTCTCTCTCCCACTCTCTTTCTCGCTTTCCCTTCTCTTTCTCTCTTTTAAAATAGCTTTACTGGTGTACAATTTACATACCATACAATTCACTCGTTTACAATTCTTTTTTATATATTACATTATTAAAAATTTTAGTAAAACTATATAACATAAATTTGCCATTTTAAACATTCTACATGTACAATTCAGTGACATTACATTCACAGTGTTCTGCAACTATTATCACTGTCTATTCCAACAATTCTTTCATCATCTCAAACAGGATTTCTGTAACCACTCAGCAGCGACTCTCCACTCTCCTCCCCCCACTCTCTGGCAACTTGTCATCTACTTTCTATCTCTACAAACCTATCTCATATAAGTGGAATCATAAAATATGTGCCCCTTTGTGTCTGGCTTATTTCACTTAGCATAGTGTTTTTGAGGTTCAAGTATGTTATAAGATGTATCAGAACCTGTTGTAAGATACATCACACCTCAGTCCTTTTTGTGGCTTAATAATATTAAATGCCACATTTTGTTCTATTGATAGGTTGTTTTCACTTTTCAGTTATTGTTAATAATGCTGCTATGAATGGGAAGGTACAAATGTCTGCTTGAATTCACATTTTCAATTCTTTTCCATATATACTCACAAGTGGAGTTGCTGGATTTCATGTAATTCTGTTTTTATTTATTTGAGGAATTGTCAGACTGCTTTCTGCAGCAGCTGCACCATCTTACATTCTCACCAGCAATGGGCAAGGTTCCAGTTTCCCCACATTCCCACTAACCCTTGTTGTTTTCTTAAAAAATTAATTAATTAATAATAGCCATCCTGAGTGTGAAATGATATCTTGTTGTGGTTTTGATTTACATTTCTCTAATGATTTAGCAATATTGAGCATTTTTATGTGTCTATCGATTCTTTGTATATTTTCTTTGAAGCAATGTCTATTCAAGTCCTTTGTCCATTAAAAAAAAGTTTTTTCTTTGTTAAGTTGTAGTTCTTTATATATTTTGGGTATTAATCTCTTATGAGGCATATAATTTGCAAATATTTTCTCCCATTTTGTGAGGTGCCCTTTTATTTTGTTGATATTCCCTTTGATGCACAAAAAGTTTTAGTTTTGATTAAATACAATCTAGTGATATGCTGCTGTCCTTAGGTTACTTGTGTTTTTGGTGTCATATCTAAGAAATTGTCATTAAGTCCAATGTCATGAAGATTTCCCCTTAAGTTTTCCTCTAAGGGTTTTATAGTTCTAGATGTTACATTTGGGTCATGAATCCATTTTGAGTTAATTTTTGTAGATTGTATGAGGTGAGGGTCCCACTTCATTCTCTTGCACATGGATACCATGCCAAGTGGTGATCACTGTTCATGTTTGACAGGCAAGAAAGAGAAGATGTGGAGAGTCATATGCTCTGGGGTTTAGTGAAGTTTTGTGAAGTTTTTCCATTCAATCTGGGCTTGGCTAGCACCTAGTTTGACTCTAGTTGTGTGGAATCATGTGTCAAAACCTATTCTATGCTTTTATCACCTACATGTTTTCTGTCTTCATTCAAGTTACCCTCAGACTCCAGGGCTCTTGGCTGTAGGATGGGATAAAATCCTGGATACCAACATGCTTGTCCTTAAAAACGTGTTGCTGATGGAGAAATGGAGAGCTTCTCAGGAGCTTCCACAGACTGGGGTTTGGGGTGAAGCTGGCCCCAAAATGGCAGCATGAGGAAGTTTTTGGGGTGATGAGGCTGTTCTTAATCTTGATTGTTGTGGTGGTTCCATGACTGTATAGAGTTGCTCACATTCATAGAATTGTATTCCAAAGCAATGATTTGTACTGTATATTAATGTAAAACAGAAATTAGAGAGCAAACAATGATGCTGGTGAGAGGCAGCAGAGCATGGGGAGAGAGTGCCCCCTGGGGCAGATGGCTTGGGTTCAAGTCTAGGCTCCCCTGCTTCCCAGCTGCCTGACCTTGGCGACCACTGACTGCTGGGTCTCCTGTCCTGTAAAAGAAAGGTGGTGGTCATTATCGCATAGAGCTGGAAAAAGGATTAATTTTGTGTGGTCATATAAAGCTCATAGGACAGGTTGGTGTGCCATGTAAGGGACTGTTATCATAACATGCATCTTCAGACTCCAAGGGAAGGTATCTGTCTGTGGGGGAAGAAGATGATGGGGTGAAAATTTCTAGCCCTTGTAAAGTACTCTGTTGTCACTCGACTTTATTTGCCCATGTCAAACTGTACCACGTTTGAGTGGGATGCTCTGTGTCACCCGTGGCATCTCTTATGTCCTGGACTTATGGCCTGAGGAGGCAGCTGGGCTGGACTGGACTGTCCCTCCTGAGCCCTGGTGGTGGCAGGAGGCCTCTGATGCTTGCAGTCTTGACCCTCAGCCCTTGGGGCCTCAACCCCATGGCCCCAGTTACTGGGACGGTTTCTGGATGTCAGTGCTGCTTTGTTTATAGTGTAACATGTTTTGCTGATTGTTGGTCACAAGGAAGAGAGAACAAGGCAAAGGAGGTCACTTCGATTTGAAAAAGGCTCACTCTGGTTTATGCTATCCCAGGTACTGTACAGTCTAAGGAAAGAAAATGCAATTAGTTCTGGCTTGATAGGAACTGTCCCTTATGGATTTTCGTGGGTAAGGAGCAGGAAGCCAGACCCCACAACCTGTTGGGTTTGTCTATCGTGTTCTTCTCCAGACACCTCCTTGTGGGCTGGGGCCTCTTTGGGTCCTCCCAGGCACACTCACTCCCAGCTGCCTGTATTTTGGGATGAGGCTCCCCACCCTCTGTTTCATCTACCAATGCATTTCCATCTGCTTTCTTTCTCTCAGAAATTGATTGAAATTTCGTTCCTGCTCACTGATGGTCTGCTTCCAATTTTTTATGTGGTAACAGGTTTATATTCCTTTTTAAATTTATTTTCTGACTTGGAAGGGAGGAAAGACAAGCATGTGTGGTAAGACTGGGACAAGAATTGTCTTCTTAGAAGGCAAATATACACGGGAGTCAGGAAGCCAGGCAGTCATTGTATCCTAGTATGAATATGCTGATCAGTGTCTTTAAAAGAGCATTTCGGAGCCTAGAGGGCTAGAGAGGGCCAGCTGTGTCTGAAAAGGAAGGCAGGAGGCTGTGTGAGGGTCATGGAGTAGAACACTGGGAACACTGGGAAGTGGGGGTGGCATTGGTGCAGGAGCAGCAGCTAAGACCCATGATTACATTGTATATGAGACCCAGAGCTTGCTTTGTTCTCAATGGGAACTTTGGGAGAAGCCCTACATTGTTGGGACAGCATTGAGGGTATTGTAGGGGAGCTTTTGGACAGACATCACAGCATTTTATTTTCCTCCTCCTCCTCTATGCTGGCCTAAGACTCCTGGCCAGGCAGAAGTCTCCTCTCAGTCTGACCCACGCACATGGTTTTGGCCCCATATTTTCCTTCAGCCCACAAGGCCGGGCTGTCAGTTTAGATCCTTAGAGCCTGGGAACCATGGCTTTCCTAGTGTCTCTGGAGACTGTATCTCCCTTCTCCCAATGTGGTCTGCTCTGCTCTGTGGCCTTGGCTGCACAAGCCTCCGTGGGAGTCACTTGGACCCTGTGCACTCCAGCGGGTTGTTAATTTTATTTCAACCCTTTGTGTGCTGCCAGCAGGACAGGAGAACAGCAATCCATGCTACACATACCCCCACCACAGGAGCCACAGATGCTGTTGATGCCACATGGCTGCTGACCATGAGAGCCTGCAGGTATTCATTTGACCTGGGTGGCCACCATATCTCCTCACTTTACTTTCCATCGTGAGAATTGGTGGCATCTTTACTTCCTTCCTTGCCTGGAATGGGCCAAGCACAGGCTTTGTTGAGCCCCAACAGCACACAGTACCCTCCACCTGTTCCTCACACTGTCTCAGGCACTGGATGCCCCACAGCACCGGGACAACCTGTCTTTATACTCAAGGGCTCTGGACTCCACTCAGCTTCACGCCAGCTCTGATGAGATAGGAGCAGGAGAGGAGTCACATGGGGGCTCAGGCCCAAGCTGAGGGGCTCATCCGCTGCCTGCCGGTAGGGTATAAGGGCAGCCAGGTCTTTCTGGTCTGAACTGCTGGGGGTCTATGGCCATACCACCCTGAACACGCCCAATCTCATCTGAATGACTGGGGCTGGCTGCCAAGCCCTTGCCCCTACAGTACAGATTACCAGACAAAAGAAGCAAAGGTCACCACTCTGCTCCACACTGCTGGGCTCCCCAGGCCGCACTGTGGCCTAGGCCTGGGCACTTACCCCTAGGAACATGGAATTGCCCATCTCTGCTGGACCTCAGACAAAGTTGGCCCCATCCTTGTGCCCTGCTGGGGGTAAATTTCATGTTATGTGGATTATAGCTCAATTAAAAGTTGTTTCAGAAAAATATTTTTAAAAAATGGACTGTGAGATATCTATTGTATGAATGGAGTATTAGAATCCAGTGCCTCTCTATAGGGGGGGGTGTAAGCTGGGAAGACTTCTGCAGGCACACCTGTGAACATCCTGCTGCCAGTTGTGTGAGGGCCTCTCTGCAGGAAGATGAGCTGGAGGTGTCGCTTATGCTGACAGCCCAAGTGGACCTTCTCTCTCCAACCAAGTATGAATCTTGGGACCAGTTTGCTCAGCCAAGCTTGCTGGGTGGGATGAGGGAGAGGATGAGATGAATAGGAAGTAAACAGGAAAGCTCAGAGCCCTACAAGAGTGGTGATTATATTTTAATTTTTTAAGGTTTATTTATTTTTGAGAGAGAGAGGGACAGTGAGAGAGAGAGAGAGAGAGAGAGAGAGAGAGAGAGAGAGAGAGGCAGAGAGAGGGAGATACAGAATCCAAAGCAGGCTTCAGGTTCTGAGTTGTCAGCACTGAGCCGAAGTCGAACACTTAAGCTACTGAGCCACCCAGGCTCCCCAAGGTGGTGATTTTGAAGACATGGTGGCTCTGCTCTTTAGTAAGTGAGACCTAGAAAATGCCTGACTCAGTTGGCAAGATCAGCAGCTCTTTTTTTGTGTGGGGAATTGGGGTGTAGCAGGATTCTTGCACAGAGTCATGACACTGAGGCTTTTCTTTCCAAGAAGCAACTTTATTCCAGCAGGCATCACTCAGTTGGGTTCATACCCAAAGAACTGAGACCTGAACACCATGTGACATTTTTTAAAATATATTTTTTAATTCTTTGTCTCCAATATAGGGTAACACACAAACATGCAGTCTGATTAAAGTGGTCTCATGTTAACAAGGTTGTGAAGGATGTTGTCACATACACGAATAGAAAGGTTGCCTTGAGATGTTGTTTTTCGTTCCTTAGTGAGGGGACCCTACCACTTTCCCCCCTTTGATACTCAGACCTCTCTATTTAGGGTCAAAGAGCATCATCTTGGTTTAGAGATTTATTTCTTTATAACATCATTACATGAGTGGACATCTCTCTTTTTTTTTTTTT
>PISW01013745.1:0-24591 GCA_004023785.1 Mungos mungo
TGGCAATGAGAAAGAATGAAATCTGGCCATTTGTAGGAAAGTGGATGGACGTTGAGGGTGTCATGCTAAGCGAAATAAGTCAGGCAGAGAAGGACAGAAACCATATGTTTGCACTCATAGGTCTAACAGGAAAACAGATAAATTTCACTTTTAATAAATGGATTGATTTAAAAAGACAATCGCGCACAGTCTTGGACTTTCAGAAATCTGTTGTAGTTTATGGTTCTGAAAACAAGTAGTTTTTCCATCTAAAGTCTGCAAGAGCAAAACAGAATTTTGGATTTAAATAAAAGAGAATTGCAGTATATTTGACTCAGAAATAGCCAAATATACTTAATCCTACTAATTATCCTCTCTCACAGGTATTTTTGCTTACCACATACACTCTTTAACCTAGTTATAGTGACATAATAAGGAATTAAACCCTTGATAGCAGTTGCCAAGTGTCATGTTTTTAAATAAAACAAGCCCTCAGAAGTTTGGAAGGGAGCCCAATAGACTCAGAGTTCAAAGCTTCCAGATCCATTTACATGTGGTAGCACTAAGGAAAGGCTATCCTACAGAGTGTTCTTATGGACAACATAGAAAGCCAGGGTTTTTTGTTTTTTACGGTTTTTTTCCCCTAAATTCTTCAGTTACAATCCAGTGAAAATAAAATGTGTAGGGAAAATGTCCAAAGTAATCAATACAGCCTCTTTAAGCATCAGATGCTTTCAAAACCACAAGGAGAAGGGTATACATTTCTGCTCAGTTCTCTTTCTAGATGGTTTATTCAGTAATTTGGAGATTTTATGGGGTTATACCAGTATTTTCACTAGCAAATTCTTCACAGTGGAAGGAAAGGGGGAAAGAGTTCTGTACCACTGCCTTCCTAGAACTGCTACAGAGACCTGTTGCAGAGCAAGTAAAAAGGCTCGATGTCTAGCGCTCCCAAAGACATTGTCATATTATGGACAGTCCAGAAGGAGAGGAGGACAGCCCGTAGATGCTGGGACAGATCAGGACCCACAAAGAACACAAGGTCCAAGGCAGCAGCAAGGATCACTCAGAAAGTGCCACTCACTTTCCTCACATCCTTTCATTTCCACTGCTTTTCCCTTTCTCAAAGTGTTGTCTGCAAAGTCCTGGGGACCCTTTCAGGGGATCCGTGAGGTCAAAACTACTTTTATAATAACATTAAAGAATGAGTTGTCTTATTCACTATGTGGGTTTTTACACTGGTGGTGCCAAAGTAATAGTAGGTCAAACTGCTAGCACGTCAGCACAAGGCAAAGCAGCGGCACCAAACTGTATCTAATGGTCACCATATCCTTCACCACCACAAACGCAAAAGAAGAGGAGAGGGACAGGGAGGGGAAGGGTGGAGTTGAAAGGAAAGGAGAGGAGGAAGGCAGGAGAAAGAAGGAAAGGAGAGAGGGAAGGAAGGGGTAAGGGAAGTTAGTTTTACTGAAGAATGTCCTTAGTGGATGGGTGGCTCAGTTAAGCATCTGACTCTTGGTTTCAGATCAGGTTATGATTTCTTGGGTTTGTGAGTTTAAGCCCCAAATCAAGCTCTGCACTAACAGCCTGGGATTCTGTCTCTTCTCTCTCTGCCCCTCCTCAGCTTGCACTCTCTCTCTCAATATAAATAAATAAACATGAAAAACAACTCTTTAAAAAGAATGTCCTTGGTGAAGCATTAAAATTTAGTTTTATCAATTCTCAGTACTTCAGTGTAGGTCTTTGTAATATTCAGGGTGACAAACGGGGAAGCACACATAAAGTACTTCTGCTCAAGCAGCACAGTTGTCCTCAAGAAAAATTCTCATGTGATTGTTTGAGTTGCAAGCTGACCTGACCATTTTATTTTTTCTTTTCATGAAACCCCATTTTTACTTCAAAGAACAATTAGTTAAGATTTAGGTATTGGCAGGCATTTTCTTAAACATGAACAAAGTGAGCCTGTCACTTCAAAGAATGTATCTGGTAATATCTGTTACCCAATAACCTTTAAGAAACTACCACTTGTTGAGGTTTGGAGTAGTATCTACAGCTCTCCAAAAATGTTACTAAGATACTCCTTCCTTTTCCAATTATATATCTCTGTGATGCTAGATTTTCTTCATATATTTCAACAAAAACAGCATATACCAGATGGAATGCAGAGGCCAATATAAGATTTTAGCTGCATTCTATGAAATCAGACATTTAAAGGATTTCCAAAAAATGTCAGACAGTGCCATGATATGCATTAATTTTCTTTGTTTGGAAAAATACATATTTTTTATAAAAAGATGTTACTTATTTTGCGTGTGATGGGTTTATTGTTTTCAAATGAACTAATTTTTTTTTAATGTCTCAGTTTTGACTTCTGGTACAGTTAATATCCATAGCTATAACCCCAATGAACAAAACCTCTGGGATCCTCAATTATTTTTAAGAGTGCAAAAGAATCCCAAGACCAGAACCTGGTACAATAGCTGGTTATAATAAAAATACATATAGAACTATGTAAGAGAAATAGAAAAAATGTATGATAAAAATATATAACAAAAACACAAATCATACATTTCTAATAGCATAGATGAGATCATTTTCATTCAACCACAAAAGAGAGTTCCATTATGCAGTTAAAGTAAAAATGGAAGTAGTAGAGCCTGGTTGGCTACCTAGCATATCCTCAAAGTAACCCAAGTAAAATGTTTTTTATTTTAGCTGTTCTGACAGGTAGAGGTGATATCTCATTGTGGTTTTGATTTGCATTTCCCTGATGATGAGTGATCTTTTCATGTGTCCTTTGGCCATCTGTGTGTGTCTTCTTTAGAGATATGTCTGTTCATGTCTTCTGACCATTTTTAATGGGATTATTTGGGTGTTTTTTGGTGTTGAGTTAGATAAGGTTTTTATACATTTTGGATATTAACCCCTTATCAAATATATCATTTGCAAATATCTTTTCCCCTTCAGTGGGTTGTCTCTGTGTTTTATTGATGGCTTCCTCTGGTGTGAAAAATCTTTTTATTTGGGTATAGTCTCAATAGTTTAATTCTGCTTTTGTTTCCCTTGCCAAAGGATACATATCTAGAAAAATGTTTCTACAGTTAATGTCAAAGAGATTACTGCCTATGTTTTCTTCCAGGAATTTTATGGTTTCAGGTCTCGCATTTAGGTCTTTAATCCATTCTGAGTTTATTTTTGTGTATGGTATAAGAAACTGGTCCAGTTTCATTCTTCTTCATGTCCAATTTTCCTAACACCATTTGTTGAAGAGACTGTCTTATTCTTATAACATGTTCTGGTCTCCTTTGTTGAAGATTAATTGACCATATAATCTTGGGTTTTATTGTTGGGCTTTCTATTTCTATTCTATTGATATACATGTCATGTACCATATTGTTTTGATTTCTACAGCTTTGTAGTATATCTTGACATCTGGGATTGTGATACCTCCAGCTTTCAAAAAAGGCCTAAGGCCATTAAGGAGAATTCAGTTAAATCTGAGGAGGAATATGCCCTTTTGAAAATTAATGTCTCTCCTGCTTGGGGGAGGAATCAAGGTCTTGGACCCTCAGTGTCCTGACTTACTCCCTGCCACTGCCCAAAGGACATAGCAAAACCTTAGAGAGATTGGCCACTAATCCACCAAGAGGTGGAACATTAGCCCGGACTCCTCCAGTCATAAGAATAGTTCCCGTCCACCAATGGTGGCACAAAGTTGGCAGAGGGGAAGCCCTTAAAAGGACTGCAGAGGGAGAGACAATGACATCTCAGAAGTAACCTGTGCAGCCAGATAGCTGGTACCTTCCTGGGCCTCTAAGATGTGGCAGCTCTGTTTGAGGATTTTGAATCTTGACATAACCTCCAATGGGAAGCCTCAAGAATAAGTTTAATTCCTCACCAGACCTTTGAAATGTAGGGAGTCAAAGTTAACTACTGAGTTAAAAATAGAGAATTGTGAATATTATTTGGCAATAAAAGAATGAAGTGTTGATAGATACTATAACATGGACAAACCTTTAAACACATTAGGCTAAAAAAAACAGTCACAAGAGGCCATATGTTGTATGATTCTATTTATAGGAAATGTCCAGAATAGGCAATTTATAGATGAAAAGTAGATCCATGGTTGCTAGGGGAAAGAAAGGATAACTCCTAAACAGTAGGGTGTTGCGGGGGGGCAGGGATGCAGGTGGTAATTAAAATGTTCTAAAATTGATTGTAGTGATAATTGCACAACTCTATGAATACACAAAAAAAAACACCTAATTTTATACTTTAAATGAGTAAAGTATATAGTATGTGAATTGTATTACAAAAAATAGTAGATAAATGTGATAACTCTTGCTGACTTGAGTTCTGTCTTGAGAATCATACCCATTTTATGTGTATGATGCTTTACAAAGTTATTTTCTAAAGTTGTGTTGAGCTGAGGTGGTAACTTCTGGGCAGACACATTGTACTGGTTCAGGACCTAATCAGCAAGCCCAACACACAAGCACTGAGGAAAGGTGGAGCGGAGAGCAGACCACAGGCTCCAAGGAACGTGTGGTGGTAACAGGTGGTCTAGGCAAGTAGCCTGCACCACCAAGGAACCCCACACACAACCAGGGCACCATCTGGGGGAACACCATAGATGTGGAATGGCAGGACATCTTGAACAGATTGCAAGGCCCCATTTCTTGTAAGAGGCCCAGTGGCTGGAGTCCTGCCCCAGTGCATTATTGCAGTGAGGGCTGCAGCCCTAGAGAGACTGGGGAAGTTAACCAAGAAGGACCTAAGGCAACCAAGCAGGGACCTAATTAGTGAAAATAATAATAATATAGGTATATAATTGATGTCATTTGTGTATAAAAATATAAACTATAAATCAGCTAGGTTCTTCTCTGATAATAACAATAACAAACTATTTGCCAGGTACTGTTATATGTACTTTTATTTATAAATTCATTAATATTCACAACAACCCTCTGAAATAGCTACTATTTTTCTTCTCAATTTACAGATGAGAAAACCGAGTCATGTAAGATGGGGTAATTTGCCTCAGGTCATTAGTAAGGGCAGAGCTGTGATTAAAACACAGGCAGTAGGTCCCAGGGCCCATCTGAACAATTCTACCTGCAATTAGGGTAGAGGTCCACTTATTGCAGCCACTTCATCAGAACCAGAAGGGACCATGGTTGATGCTGAATCCCCTTTTGCATTGAACTAAAGATCCTTAAAGCCTTTCTGTGGAAGACGGATTGGTCCTGGAGGCGGGGATGGGTCTAAGCCTACAGCTAGTGGTTAAGGAATGGCCATTCTAGAGAGAAGCAAGATAGGGAGTCAGGCAACTGCTGACACACCTCGTTATCTTCTCATTTTCACCACAACACTGGGCGTGGTACTATTTCCTTCATTTACTGATGAGAAAACTGAGGCTCAAAGAAGCTACACAATTTGACTGAAGGCCCAGAAAGCAATAGAGCCAAGACTGGATCCCAGACCTTGTGACTGCAAGGTGGAAGCTCTAAGTTGGCTTTTGGACATTCAAAGGTAGTATCAAACAGCAAGTGAATTGGGAAATAGGTTGCAAACGTGCGTGGTTGCAAATTAACTCCAGCCATGCCAATTACCCTGTGATTTTGACAGGGCTACTTAACCTTTCTGAGTTGTAGCATCTCATTGTAAAACAGGTTTAGAAGTAATAATCATGTCTACCTCCTGGAGTTGCTACAGGAATTAAATGAAACATTGTGTCTGTGAATATCTATCTGATAGAGTAGAAGCATACAGTAAGTAGGTGCTCAATAAGTGGTAGTTGTTTTAGGAAGGCAATCCTCTTATTGTACTGCTGAGTGAAA
Organism: Mungos mungo; assembly: GCA_004023785.1. Classification (NCBI taxonomy): domain Eukaryota; kingdom Metazoa; phylum Chordata; class Mammalia; order Carnivora; family Herpestidae; genus Mungos; species Mungos mungo. Next base: position 5,820 of record PISW01013745.1, read on the forward strand.
GCAAACCCTGAGGCAGGGAGTGATTTTACCTCTTGACTCAGAGAACTTCAGTGCTGGAAGGAATATTAGAATTGACTGGATCTAGTTCTCTTTTTTAACAGATGAGAAAATTGAGGGTTAGAATAGTTGCATGAGTTCCCCAAGGTTTTACAGCTAGTTACGAGGAGAGTGAAAGCAGATCTTTTACTTGTAACTTAAAGTTTTAAAAAGATATTAGGAGGAGATAAAAAGAAGAAGAAAGCTTAAGAAGAAAAAAGATTGAGACAACCTCAAGTCACCCTTCAATGAGGGATACACCTTAGTGAGAAAAGAAGGTCTGTCACACCTGAGAAGAGCAGGATGACCAATAACGCCCTGGCAGAGCCTCTCTCTAACCGTCAGCATGCACACATGACAGGACACTTCCCAAGAGCAGAAAGTATTGCTTTCAGATACTCATTCCATATTATCACATCCCTACCCTGTGGTATTGTCTGTACCGAACAAAGGAAGCTGGACTTTGGTTGATACACAAGAGAAGTTAACAATAGGAAGGAAACCAGTATCTTAGAAAGCATATGGTAGGTATGGGATTAGTGTTAGTTAAAGGATCAGTGGCAAAAAAAAAAAAAAAAAAGAAAGAAAGAGAAAAGAAAAGAAAAGGAAAAAAAGTCCTTTTATATCATTTGAGTGGGTTGCCTTCACTTGCTAAAGACTAACTGAAAAGTGAATAAAATTAACAAGCAGGTGTTAGATGAGGATGCAGAATGTTAGAGAAGTTGTATTGAACAGAACAGGTAATAAAGGGCTTTCAGAAGGAGGTTTGAGGCAAACAAATGTGTGTTTGCACCTGTGCACATATATATATATATATATATATATATATATATATATATATACACACATACACACACATATTTAGCAAACAGGGCCTGTCTTCTCCCTTTGCAGTTAATTTAAGAGCTGCCCCCCAAAGCAAATTAAATTGTGTCCACTGTGCTATTTACAAGTGTCAAGGGAGGTTCTTGGGCGTGATGGGAGATGTGGTGGGAGTATGGCAGGGCAAGGCAGTTAAGGATTAAAGAAAAGAGATTCCAAACTAAAATTGCTGGGTCCACCTGCTATGCATTAATTATGCAACAATTACTGTCTCTTTAGAGTCAGTGCCGCATCTTTTAAGAGAAAGAAGGTACATTTGGGAAACATTTGACAAATTACAAAGAAAGAAGAGGTTAGAATTTTGTATGTTTTTTAACCACATATATTAAAAGAAACTAACAATCCCATTTAATAAAAACATACTGAGTGATTATCAGGCAAAGAGATCAGCCTAGACTTCAAACCACTGTTCTAGTCCTGTTTGTTATTTTTAAGCACCCAAGTGATGTTAACTCCAGATTTTTTTACATCGATTTGCATTCCAACTTTAAGAGGCACTTGGTACAAATAGGCAAAGGAAAAAGACAGCACCATCAGTTGTGACACCACACATTAACAAGATCAGTCTCAAAGACCATTACTCTTCCTGAAGATTCTCCCAATGAGAAAATCACGAATGTTATGGGAAAAGCGATTGCCCCAAAACTGAAGTGGAAAAGTTGACACAAATTACGGATGATGCAGAATTCCAGTCTAACTGGACTCACTCTGATGAATGAAGCACACGTATTCATGTGTGATGGCCACTCCAGATGTTACTATTCATTGCCTGCGTGCTGGGACTCCCAGCTCTCATATAGAAGGTGCCATAGTTAGATGTTCTGCTCTGGGGCCAGCTGTCTTTTCCTGAGGAGACATTCCTGGGACAGTCCATTCTTGGGAAAGTTTGTCTTCTAATCTTGGGATTTTGATGATTTTGTCTTCACAGAACATTTGCAAGCTAACTAGCAACCCTCACCAGCCTTCACCTCCCTCAACTTCTTTCCCAGATATGATTTTAGGTTGGTGGGCAACTATTAATGTTTGTCCAGGAGCTGGGTTAACAGTGTTGCTGGAATTTTCTGGAGTTTTTTTATGTTTGGTTTTCATCTGTTTACACCATTGTTTGACACATTTCAGTCATTTTGGGGAACTTATATTTAAACACATACCCATAACTTATGAGCACTACTTTCAAAATGTTTTTCATTAGTCTGTCCCATATTTTAGATTGCCTTGGCCATATAAATACACATAGAAGTAACTGGAATATGTAGAATTTCTTTTTTTATTATTTTTTAATGTTTTATTTATTTTTGAGAGACAGAGCGTGAGCAGGGGAAGGTCAGAGAGAGGAGACACAGAATCCAAAGCAGGCTCAAGGCTCTGAGCTAGCTGTCAGCACAGAGCCCTACACGGGGCTCAAACCCATGAATCACAAGATCATGACCTGAGCCGAAGTTGGTTACTTAACCAACTTAACCACCCGGGCACCCTGGAATATGTAGAATTTCTATATATCTCTATTAGCATGTTGGTGTACCTCTAAGAAAAATGTTGTCAGTGCTCTCTTGCTGCTTAAGTAATTTAGGTAGGAAATCAATAACAGCTCTCACTCACTAAACGTAAGATTGGAATTGGAGCCTTCATTAACAAGATTAGATTTTACCTCATCCCATTCTTTTCTGGAGCCAAAATGCCTAAGCAGAGAGAACCTCCACTGGTGTCAAGTTTCTGGGGCTTTACAAGGTATGAGAAAGAACTGAATGGGAAAAACCTTCTCTGGTGAGGAGGATGGCAGTTCCAGAGGGAGGGGACAAGGACACAAGTCTATATGCATTGGGAGGGGACAGTAAGAAAAGCAAGGGTAACTGAGGAGAGAAATACCAACAATTTAGAACTCCTTCCCATGGCGCCTCGGTAGCTCAGTAGGTTAAGCATCCAACTCTTGATTTCAGCTAAAGTAATGATCTCATGGTTCATGAGATTGAGCCCCACATCAGACTTGATGACATGGAACCTGTTTAGGAAACTCTCTGCCCCCTCACCCCGCCCCCACTCACGTGCGCACGCACGCTCTCTCTCTCAAAACAAATAAATTTTTTTTAAAAAAGGAACTCCTTCTTCCCAAAGGCTCAATCCTTTGAGTGCTTTCTTCTGTTTAGCAAACTTAAGTTTAAATTGCTACTGCCTCTGTTCCTCCTACACAGCGTGGTTCTTTCTGAAACATATCTGGTCCCGGGGCCAAAGATCAGGGCAAAAAGGAACAATCTCCAAATGCTGCTGAACAGTGCAGTCTTTGCTCTAGTGATAAAGGCAGTCCAGAGGCCCCTCGCCCTCCAAATAGACCTAACCAGAACAGTTCCTCCGTCTTTCTCCATGGAGAAGCTCAGTAAATTAAGCACTTCAGTGATCCATAAATACTGAATTCATTCTGAATCTGCAAGAATTTTGTCTTTCCTTTACCAGAGGACTTGGGATACTAGCATGCTGATTCTGAGAATTTCAATATTTGTCAGGTTCCTAATAGCCATTATGGAAGAGAGTTTGTTTACCTACTGCTATTCTTTGGGGTTGTAGAATTTTTTCATCCAGGCTTTCTTAAAAACTTAAGGAAATAAAAAGGCTAAGGGAAATATAGGAATGCCTCCGAGACAAATGATCCTCTACAAAATGTTCATTTGGGTTACACAAATGGAACGAACTTGTAGTATCTTTAATAGTGACTGCACCAAATATAGGATAAAGTACATAGAGTGAGATGTTGGTTCTCAAGTTTTAAGGTACCTGAAGATCACCTGTGGAACTTGCTAACAATAAAGATCACAGGGTACATACGATCCCCTGAGATTCTGGAGTGTAGCACCCCAAATCCATATTTGTAATAAGCCCCACAGTGAGATTGTTGCCAAGTGGTCCTAAACCAACTATCAAAAGACATCAATTTCTGGGGTGCCTGGGTGGTTCAGTGGTTAAGCGTCCGACTTCGACTCAGGTCATGATCCTACAGTTTGTTGGTTCGAGCCCCACGTCATGTTCTGTGCCTACAGCTCAGAGCCTGGAGCCTGCTTCAGCTCCTGTGTCCCCCTCTCTCTTTGCCCCTCCCCAATTCATGCTCTGTTTCTCTCTGTCTCAATAATAAACATTAAAAAAACAAATTTTAAAAAAGACATCAATTTCTCCTAAAAATCTCAGATTCCATTTTCTCCACTTGCTCTCCTTGCATTCTTTCATTCCACCAGTGACTTCCATGTTCACAAACTGTGCTCCATTCAGTCCTCATCTTGCTTGACCTGTTGACAGTATTTAACATAGTTGATTGCTTTTTCCCCCATTGAAATCCTCTTCATTTGGCTTCTAGGGTACTAAGCTCTCTTGGTTCTCCCTCGGTTTTCCCTTCCTAGGCACTCTTTCTCAGTCTCATTTCCTGACCTTATTTTCCTAAATTCTAAATTAGACACTCCTTGGAGTGTCCCAGGGTTTCAATCCACAGGCCTTTCCACTTCTCAGTCTACACTCATTTCTTGAGTATTTTCATCCAGTCTAATGTTTTCACATACACTGTTAATGCTTGGAATTCCCAAAGTTATGTTTCTATTCCACTCCACTCTCCAGAGCTCCAGACTTAGATAGCCAGTTGCCAATTCAGCATTTCCGCTTGGATGTCTAATCACCGTACATTAACATGTATAAAACCTCTGCCTTCTACTTCTCTTAGAACTCGCTCCTCCATTGGGTGCCTAGGTGGCTCAGTTGTTAAGCATCTGACTTCAGTTCAGGTCATGATCTCACAGCTTCTGAGTTTGAGTTCCACATCAGGTGAGCACGAGCCCTGCTTCTCTCTTTCTTCTCTCTCTCTTTCAATAAAAAAAAAAAAAAAGAACCTGCTCCTCCATCAACATTTTTCAGCTTAATAAAGGGTAACTCTAGGGGCGCCTGGGTGGCTCAGTTGGTTAAGCGTCTGACTTTGGCTCAGGTCATGATCTCACAGTTCATGGGTTTGAGCCCCACATCGGGCTCTGTGCTGATAGCTCAGAACTTTGAGCCTGCTTCTGATTCTGTGTCTCCCTCTCTATTTGCCCCCCACCTTGTGCTCTGACTCTGTCTCTCAAAAATAAATAAACGTTAAAAAATAATTTAAAGGATAACTCTATTCTTCCAGTTGCTAAGTCCAACAACCTCAGGGTCACCACTGATTCCTTACTTTCTTCACAATCCACATTTAAACCATCAGCAAATCCTGTCAGCTCTACTAGGAAATGTATCTGAAATCCAACCACTTCATGCCACTTCCAATACTATTATCCTGGTCTAAGCCATGATCATGGCTCCAACTGGATTCATGCCATGGCCTTCTAACTAGTCCCACTGCTTTTATTCATGCCTGCTACCCTACTCTGTTCTCCACACAGCAACCAGAGCAAACCTCTTAAAACACAAGTCTTGCCACTCCTCTGCTCAGAAGCCTTCCCATCTCAAAGTAAAATCCAAACTCCCCACAGTGATGCACATAAAACTACATTATTTCATCCAGTGGTTTCTCACTGGATGCTTTCATCTTGTACCATTTCCCCTTTCCCCCCAACCTTTGCTCTAGCCATTTCCTCTGCCTAAAATGCTCTCCTCCTGAAGACCTGCATGCCTGCTACCTTACTTCCTTAGGTTTCTTTCTGCTCAAATGCCATTTCATTAGAGAGCACTCCCTAACTATGGTAGGCAGTTTCTGAGATGTTCCCCGTGATCCCCACTTGCTGGTATATAATCCCCAACACTTGAATGTGGGCTGAATTTAGTGACTTGCTTCTAGTGCATAGGATTAGACAGTGGTGATGGATTGAGATTAGGTTACAGAAAGACCATGGCTTCCATGTTAAGCACAGTCTCTCACTCTCTTGTACACGGACTCTGAGGGAGACCAGCTGCCATATTGTGAGCTGCCATATAGAGGCCCACATGGCAGAGACTGAGGGATGCCTCCAGCCAGATGCCAGCCAGGAACTGAGATCCTCGGTACAACAGCCTGAAGTGAACTGAGTTCTGCCGACTGTTCCAGCCACAAACTGAACGCAATCTCCTAGGAGCCCTTGGTGCAGAGACACTAGCTAAGCCATACCCAAGTTCCTGACCTACAGAAACTATAAGATAATAAATATTTGTTGTTTTCAACTACTACATTTGGGGCAATTTGTTACTCAGCAACATGTAACTAATACATTGACCATCCTATATAAACCTACAAAATCTTCCTACCCTTGCCACCTCCTTGTCCCCCATTATTTTCTCCATAGTGCTGATCTCCAAAGCCTTGCATGTTATATATTTGTTTATTTGTCTGTTTAGTTCTGTCTCCACCCACTAAAATAAAAGCTCCATGGCGGCAGGGACATTTGCAGGTTTTGCTCACTGTTATATCCCAGCAGCTTGGGGTGTATGTGCCTGGCACATAGTAGGCACTCAATAAATATTTGTTGAATGAATCAATGCCTGAGCAAAGGAAATAGTTTTGTGAGGTGGTGATAAACAACTTAATTCACAAGGTTGTGGTGAGTGTTAAAAGAGCAAAATATGTAACATATCTGTTCTTTAGTGAGTACTTAGGGAATTATGGTTCTCCCCCTCGAAAGAAACTTTCATTAGATAACATTGTTGTGGACAGATCTAATTGTAGAATTTTTTTTCACATAAGGATGCTTATTCACAGAATTCCTTGCAAGGAAGGGGGTGATTGCTCCTTTAAATTAAGGTGCAAAACATCATCTCAGTGGCTCCTTTAACTGTGGATCTCACCCAGCTCATCCATTTTATTTAGGATGCTTTGAAAGCAAACAACACTCCACTTATGAAGGAACCACACCTTTTGTTTTCTACATTGTTCCTATAACTCTGTCTCCTTTCAGCTTTAAGGACTTTGAGTTTATCACAGAAGTTCTTTCAGACCTTTATGAGCTCTGAATTAGATTCTCACTTGGAGAGTTATTCAGAGAAAAATAAAATAGTGCCTTTCTATCAGTCTTATTGAATGGCCTCTTAAAACCCCACTGTCTTCATAACCATTGCCAGACAATAAGATAATCCCGAGAGTGATAGGCGATTATTACCATTTCAGAACCATTGTGCAGTTGCCTCTGAAACAAAATCATTGGGTTATATGATCTTCAGTTATTATGGACTTAGGGCTTCTCCTGCAGGAAGCAGCATAAGCGGATCATTGCTACAGAACAATAATGTTTAAAACTTTAATATTGGCCAAGCCATAGGAGCAATTTTCCTAACAGGATTGAACCGAGGATAAATTGGATGTCTGACAAGCTACTCTGCTGCACTGATGACTCTTGAACCTTTCAGGAACTGTGTTTTTTCACTGTTTTATTCCAAATCTAGCACTGTTCCTGTTACATGAGAGGTCCTCAGAGAGCGTTTGTGGATTCAATGGACTCATAAGCCAATGAAAGAGTATCAGGAGCCCCCAGTGAATGTCTCCGGGTCTTAGAACCTAGCCAGCCTGGGTACAGCACCCTGGCTGATTCTTTCCTACATGAATCAGCAGATGGCCTCACTTGCCTTGGTGGTTAAACAGAGAGACTTGACTGGTACATCCTGGGCTGCCACTTCCTAATAGTGTGACATTGGTCCTGTCACTTAACCACTCTCAGGCTCAGTTTCTTCATCTGTAAAACTGGTATAACAATATTTACCTCATGGGGCTATTAAAAGCATTAAATTAACTAATGTGTAAAATACCATAACAGACACACCTAGACAGCCAATACATGACTGTTAATTAAACCTAGCCCTATCCTCTGTCACTGTGAAGAAAAAGAACCCATTCTGACTTGTTTTCTCTTAAGGAATTTTGTTTCTCAAGCCCCAGGTAGGTTGGTCCTTAGTAAGGAGAAACTTAGGCACCAGCAAATTACTTCCATTATTATGTTTGCTAATTCCTTTTATTTAAATTTTCTTTTCTTTATACAAAGTGCTCTCAAATACATCATTTTTTTGAGTCTTACAACAACACTGAAAGGCATAAAGAATTAAATTACTTTCATATTATCATACAGTAATGATAAAGTGGGGTCTCAGACTCAAGCCCAGAATCTTTTCATTATACAGCCTCTAGCAAGTGGATAGAGGCAGAAAAGCCAATAAAATGCCCCAAATACATTTCTCAACCATATCCACCTTCAAGCAATATGCATAACATAAGATACTACACAGGTAGCCCCTTCTGGAATCTCAAACCTGTGCCTTTATAAACTGACAGATCAGTGAGCATCTGTGACCGAGAGTGGAAGGGAGCCTTTGAAAGGGTGATATCAAGCCCTCTGGTCTTCATCTCTGAGTGTGGGCTGGTGGTGCCAGTTGTGGGTCACTCATACCAATAGTTGCTATGGTGACAGATATCTTGAAACTTAAGAGGCAGTTTCTTTGTCCACATCACAATCCTGTTTCACTGGTCCCGCAAATACACAGCCCCAAGACACCTGAAGTGGAAATATTCTCTAACCTCTTGCCACTTTGTAGCACAGCCAGCTAGATCTAGGAAGGAAGAGTAAATTCACAATCATTGACTGACTTCTAAGTGCCAAGCATAAGTAAGTTCAAGCTTGTAGGGAGTGGAAAGAGCATGGAGGAATCTTATGTTACAAAGCCAAATGTGTTACACAATTTAACAAAGTCCTATATATGTTATCTCATTGAATTTGATCCTTAAAACAATCCCTCCATCCCTTAGTGGACAAGGTGGTACCTCCTCAACATCTAGTCCTTCTTATCTTGATAACCATTCCAATTTCTATTCAGGTGCATACACCTCCTCCACATAGTCCATATAGAGAAGTGGACCTGCTCTGCCACTACAGGTGGGACATGGAGATGGGACGCTAAAACTGATCTCCATAAGCCCATTCTCAGGCCATGGTTCAGGAAAGACATGTGACCAAAACTGGATCAGTAAGAAGTTTGCTGTGAGTGTTGAAAAGATTCTTACTTGTGTACTCTTTCTCTTTCTTTATTATTTTCTTTCTTTCCTTCTTTTCTCTCTCTTTCTCCTTTATTTTCTTGCTTTCTTTTTCCCTCTCTCTTTCTTTCTCCACTTTCTCCATCTCTCTCTCTCTCTCTCTCTCTCTCTCTCTTTCTCTCTCTCTCTCTCTCTCTCTCTCTCTCTCTCTCTCTCTCCTTCTCTTTCACTGTCTGTTTCCTCCTGGAAGATATGGCAAGCTAACATGAAGCCTGGAATTGCCATAGCCATAGGGTGAAGCTGACTCCACCAAAGGCAGGGCAAAGGGATAGGAAGAAATCAATTCTTTGATGATGTCATTGAATACTGAATTAAACAACCCTAAAGTTTTCTCTACTTCTTGGCTTTTCTATGTGGAAGAAAATACACCATTTATTTATTTACCTAGTTTGAGTTGGATGTTCTACTACTTGCAACACAAACAGTCTAAACTACTATAAATTTGTTAGGGTAAGGCTAGGCTGTCATAACAAAGAGACCAAACAATAACAGGGTGACTTAAAGAAGTCAGAGTTTATTTTTCTCTCCTGTAATGGTGGGCATGTGTTCCAGATAGGCAGGCAGCTCTGCTCCACATGTTCATTTAGATGCCCAGGTTCTTTCCATGTCATTGCTCTGTCGTCACCCCCATGGTCTTATCCTCATCTCCATGGTCAAGTTCTAGGTTCAAGTTTGTAGGAAGAGAGCATGAAGAGTCTTATATCCCAGAACTAAATGTGCCACCCACCACTTCCCACATTCCACTGGCAGGGAATTAGTCCCTTGGCCACATCTAACAGCAAGGGAGACTTGGAATTATGTTGATAGTTGTGTGCTCAGATACATTCATGTCTATTACCACAAAAGAAAACAAGAATGGATTTTGCTGGATTACATGTAGTCTTACCCATACTAACTGCTATAGAACCCATTTCTAATGGAGAGAAGTAAGGCTGAGAAATTTGCCTAAAGTTACATAACCAGTAAATAGCAGAGTCAGAATTTGAACCCAAACTTTTGATTCTTACTACTGCTTTCTCCATATGGAAGGCTCTTCTTGCTCTTCCATGTATATAGTAATTCCTCTCTACAATTCCACCTCTTAAAGTAATGTTACCCACCATTAGCAACATACATGGCATAGGTTGCTAAACCCTGACCCATCAGTTGCCTGGTTCCACACAAAGATAGCCAGCTTCCTCCATAACTCCCAACCGTGACTCCATTTTCTGTGCTGTCGAGGGAGAGGTGTTGAAGCAAGGACTGGGTAGATTCCCCCCACATCTGGCACACAGAAAAAGAGATCTATGTAGTGACAGCCAGTTGGAAAGGCTGTTACCTGACAACTGCAAGAGAAATCAAGAGACAAAATGAGGTCAGAGCAAAGAGAGAAAAATATGTGGCACCTGAAGGAGCAAGGGAAATGCCATAAATGGAGGATAATAAAAGACTGAAAGAAAATATTCAGATTATACTACAGATAGGGTGAATTTTGGATTTAATCTGTGTCAGAGTGCTCCTCTTATTAAAAATGTGTTTATTTACTAATTTGAATTGGCAGTACATTTTCAAAAAGAACAAAAGAGGTACTAAGGTAAAAAAGAAAAATTCTCTCTCCCACCCTATCTCCTAGGCACCCAATTTCTCTCCACCAAGGTACTGAATATTATAAATTTCTTAGATATCCTCTTGGACACACACACATGCAAGTACATACATATCTAGTATAAGTATTGTTTCTCTCCTCTTTTGCTACTCAATTTGTTGCTCAATTTACTTTAAATTTTTTCACTTAAAAAATACCTTGGAGATCTTTCAATGTATGTACACAAAGAATACCTTCATTTTTTATGGCTGCATCATAGTCCATTATATGGATATGCCATAATTTATTTATATCATGCCTTATTGGTAGATATTTGGATTGTTTTCGGTCTTTTAATATTAAAACAATGCTACAGGGGTGCCTGGGTGGCTCAGTTGGTTAAGCGTCCAACTCTTGATCTCAGCTGAGGTCATGATCTCACAGTTTGTGAGTTCGAGCCCCACTTTGGGCTCCATGCTGACAGTGTAGAGCCTACTTGGGATCTGCTCTCTCCCTCTCTCTCTGCCCCTCCCCTGCTCATGTTCTCTCTCTCTCTCTCTCAGAATAAACTTTTAAAAATGCTACACTGTATAACCTTGTGAACTTGTTATTATCTACATGCATGAATAAATCTGTAGCATAAATTCCTAAAACTAGCTTTGATTCATCAAAGAGTATAGATATATATAATTTTGAAGGATATTTACAAGTAACCCTCCATGAAGCTGTACCAGCTTATTTTCCCACCAGTCATCAATGAGAGCACCTGTCTTCTCACATTCTTACCAACACAGCAGATTGTGAATTTTATCATTGCCAACCTATTACATGAAAAACAAGTGTTGATGTAAACTTAATTTCAATTTCTCTTATTATGATGCTATCTTTTAATATCTTAAAGAAACATTTGTATTCCCTTTTCTATAGACTTTCTATTTGTGTATTTTTTTGTTGGGCTCTTGGTCTTTTACTGATTTGTGAGAGCTTTTCATACAGAATTAACTCTTCTCTATTAAGTGAGTTGCAAATATTTCCCCTTTTTATAATTGTCTTTTGACTTTGCTCATGATAGGTTTTACATTACAGTAAAGCATTCCTTTTATTCAGTCTCTAAAGCAACTCACTTAGTTGGGAAGAGCTCCTTAAACAAGCCCAGCTTTACTAGACGGGTGGGAAAGAAATATGAACTTGGGAGAACTTTACTTTTGAAGACTTTCTCTCCTGTTGTATCTGATTTTTAATTACCCCCTGATAATGATATTGTTATAGAACTCGCCCTACTGAATAAAATTAAAATGACTAACCATGATCTCTAGCAGTAATGAAGTGCAAAGGAAGCCAAGTTTCCTGCCCAGTGGCTTACCAGCTAAATCAGAAAGTCAAGTAATATTCTGAAAATCCCCAGAGAATGCTGTTGACACATCAGCTTTCATTCTTTCTGAAGCTACTTCCTCCACACAATTGAATTATTAAAGTCCTTCCTAAGTAGTTATTCAATGAATGGGATTGGGCTGAAGGAGAATGGGCCTCTGGATAGATTAGATGGATGAGAAAAGCAAACTAAGAAAGGGAGTACATGAATAACAGGAGACACCATACTGTAAGTTAGGGGCATTTCATAACAGAAATGAAATTGCCTCTGCCACAAGCAGGCAAACATATTTCCCCATACAAGGGAGGGTAGAGCTCTCTTCATAAGTCCAAACATCAGTCATAGTGGAAAATGTCAAGGACGCCAGAGATTGTGACAATATGTGGGGTGGGGATGCCCCTTTGCAAGGTCTAGGAAGGAATGTAAGCAGCATTCTTTGAACGTCACTGAGAAAATGTGCTGAGACAGCTTTGGAGAACATTGCGGTTCCTTCTGCATTTCTCAGACTGATTCATAGCAGTTACTGAAAACCCCCGACCTTCAGTCTCCACTGGTCAGTATCTGACTCTGTCTTGGTGGAGATTTCCCAACCCTCTGATAACTGAGTAGCTAAAACTCTGGAATTATACTACTGCCCCTTCTTCCCAGGCCTTCCCTTCCTCCCCAACCCAAAGCACTGTGCTGTGCAACTCCTTATAGGCTAGCCCTTTTCAGACCTGGGCTTCCTGACTAGCACTCCAGTGCCTGCTCTCATTGGAGCATTGCCCTGAACTTTAGCCTCCTTGGCAAGAACATTGACAGCCCAGCTGGCCCTCAGCCACCATCCTGTTCCTCCCGGCAACCAGCCAGAGTCCTGTTTCAACCCAGATGGCCCTCCCCCAAGACCCCCTCTTCCTGACCATCAATTGAATTAGTGTTTCTGTCATCCATTGTTCAGTTTTTCCTCTGCTGTACTCCCCATAGATGGGATACCATGGACATTTGTACCAGGTAGATCAAGCCCAGGTTTGCCACACATAAACACCAGCTCAACCTGCTTTAAACAATAAGCACATTTATTAACTTCTGTAACAAGAAGTCAAGGACTGGGAAGACTCCAGGCTTGGTTAATTCCATGGCTCAAGATATCATTAAAGACCTAGAGTCTCTCATCTTTCTACTCTACCAACCCCACCATGTTGCCTACTCCTTTCATAAAATGGATAAGCAGCTCTAAGCAATCAATGGTAGGCTCCTGAGAGGCACTTGCTAAATTTGCCAACCATTTGTTGAGCTATTGGTAGCCTGAAATCAGCCATTATGAGAGAATTTACACCACAGAAATGAAAATGAGCAGACATTACAAATCAGTGCTTTTTTGGTTTTGGAGAGCTGGTTAACACTGTATCACATCCCCATGTAGTAATATCTAGAGATAGAAAGGGTCTACTTCTGTTTGCATCTTTTTTGAGCAGAGTAGCTTCTGGAAGCCTCACAGAAGATCCTCCACCCCTGCCTTCTTTGCCCCATTGTGTCATATGCCCATGTTTCAAACAAAGGTTGGCAAATAGATAAGGTTATGATGAGTCCTCTGACGCTTATTGGGGCACCTGATACCTGAAAATCAGTATTTTCTTAGCTAGAAATAAGGTGGGAGATGGCCTTTGGAGGGCAGTCAGCGGGGTTTGTCTCTCTCTCTCTCTCTCTCTCTCTCTCTCTCTCGCTCGCTCTCACTCTCGCTCTCGCTCTCACTCTTGCTCTCTCTTAAACACACATGCGCACATGCACACCACATACCCACACCATCCATCCAGCTGATTGAGGGCTTATCTCTCTGCCTTGGAGGTTCCAGCAGGTTTATAGGGCATGTGGCATATAACAGCCTGAGATGTGCATAGAACTACCTCACTAGAAGAGGAAAAACACAACAGCAATCACTGAGAATCAACTTTTCATAGGTTTTAGGCCTATAGTTTACCCAAGTGGTTCCAAAAAACCTGGCTTTGTTCAAGCACTATCATATGAATAAAAATTGCCCTATTTCTTCTCAGTAATGCTTTTTCTATAAAGAAATTCATGTCCAAAGAGATTAAATGCTAGCCAGGAAGGAATTACATTAATTTTTATGTTTTGACATGCAATTTGAATTGAGTTAAATCTTGTTAAGCAGTTCACTCAAAATCAACTTTTCTCAATTCAGGCTTAACCTAATTCTGGTTTTCTCTCTGGCTTGAATAGACAGACTGTAAGTTTGAACTCACCCAAATCTTTTTTGGACCCAGTTCTTCCAAAAGCTTGTCTAAGTTTGCAAAACTTCCACTGATATTGTGAAGTATCAGACTCCATGCGGTCTGTCTTCACTGTGGCTGTCATGGCCTCTAGAAAGGGACCTCAAGCCTGGTGTCTATTAATTTTAAGAAAGTGTCTAGGGGCACTTGGGTGGCTCAGTCGGTTAAGTGTCCAACTCTTGATTTAAGCTCAAGTCATGATCTCACAGTCTTGGGATCAAGCCCTGAGTCAGGCTCTGTGCTAGGTGTGGAGCCTGTTTAAGACTCTCCCTCTCCCTCTGCACCTCCCCACCACTTCTCTTAAAAAAAAAAAAATCTCGCTTGCCCTTTTTTTTGCATCCCATCCAACTTCTTGTGCTTTTTCCTTTATATTAATGAAAATAGAAATTGAAAACTTCTGATCACATATGCCTATGTTTTTCATAAAGAGTTAGGCTTAAATATATTAAACATTTATACAAGCCTCTGGAGAGTATAAAAAGAAGCACAGAGCTCAGTCCTTAACTTCAAAGAGCTGACAATCTGGTTGGAGAGGCTTATATAAGAAGCAAATGAGCACTATAGAAAAGCTATAGACATTTAGAAAAAGAAGGAAATCATTCTGAATAAGTGGTTAGAAGTTTTGTTTTCTTTATTAACATTTTCCACTATCTGATTATGTAATTTTCAAATGTAATGAAAAGTTAAAATAATAGTACAGTGAACACCATATCTCCATTAGTTAGATGTAAAATGGCTAATATTCTGCCATATTATCTAGCTATCTAAATATTTTGCTATACATTTTGAAGGAAGTTGCAGCCATTATAACACTTCATGCTTACTTCAACATGCTCTTCTTTAAAAAGGACATGCAGCTAAAAAGCACAGTAACCTTTATCACATCTAGGAATATTACAGTAATTTTCTAATATTATCTAAAATCCATTCAATATTAAAATTTTCCCAATTCTTCCCCCTAAAATATGATAGCTGGTTTTTGCAAACCAAGTTCATACATTACATTTGGTAGTTAGGTCCCCTTAACTTATTTTAACCTGGAAGATTTTTTTCTAGTTTTTAAAAAGATAATATTGACTTCTGAAGACACCAGACCAACTGCCTTCTAAATGGTGCCAAATTCTAGATATGTCTGATTGTTATCTCAAGGTGTTGTTCAATTTGTTTTTTAGCCTTGTTGTTAAAATAAAGACCTGATTAGATTTGGACTGAATCAAAGTCCTGACCAGAAGCAGATGGCACACTCACAGGGTTTAACTGAAGGGAGTTCAGTGAAGGAACTATTTACAGCCCAGTGGGCAGGCATAGAGAACAGCAGTGGGGGCGAAGCGTGGGGACTCCCACCCTGGGCCTGAGCGGCAGCAGGAGTGGAGCTGCTGAAGCATCGCTGGAGCTGGAGCTTTGGAAGAGGGACCCCCAATAGGAGCCACTCAAACTGTATCCATGCAGGGAGGGAGATGGTACAGAGTTAAGTGCCCCAAATCTATTTCTGTCCTCCTTCAGATTTCTCCCAAAGCTTCCCCATTGGCTAAATCTAATTAGAAGCTAAAAGGGGAGGGAGACTGGCTGATACATTGTGCAGAGAGGCATCTCCAGGAACCCAGAGCAGGATGAAGAAAGGCATCACATGGATTTGTAAGGGTAAATGGAGAATAACCAACTCACAGCTTAAACAGTTTTGCCTAGGTCGTGTAGAGAATTTCAGATGGTGTCACATCAGGAGAAACAACGTGTTAGGTTGTCTCACCATTAGCAAAGCTACGTTTTACCACTTAACAGTGTTAACAGCCAGTTCTCACCACTGAGATGTAGAGAGGTGTTTTTACTTGCAAATAAGCAAGTAATCCAAGAGCAAAACCCTTTGGCACCATGGGAATGTTTTTTTTTTTACCCCTACAACTTTCCTCCTAATTGTTTTAGCATCCATTGAGGATTATGATCTGAACCAATTATTTCAATGGAGGTTGCAAAGTGTTAATTTTTCTTTTTTTCTTTTTCATTTTTTTTTAAATGTAAATCCAAGTTAGTTAACATTTAGTATAATAATGGTTTCAGTAGAATTTAGTGATTCATCACTTACATATAATACCCAATGCTCATCCCAACAAGTGCCCTCCTTAATGCCCATCACTCATTTAGTGCATCCCTCCACCCAGTACCCGCTCCAGCAACCCTCAGTTTGTTCTCTGTTATAAGATAAAAACAGAGAGGGAAGCAACCCATAAAAATGTTGATTCTTCTAGTTCTTTCACTGCAGATTTGGTTGAACCAGGTGAAATTTTGTAGATTAAAAATAGTTGAATATCAACAATTTCATAGAGTTCAAATTAAAACATTTATTATCTACTATTCGATGGGGAGGGTGTCTTTCCCCCCTCAGTAAGGGAACAACTACAGTCCTCCCTGAAAAGACAAGGTAAATGTGTGGTTCCTTTCCTTTATATACCACTTGCCAAGTAAGAGTCACCACCAAATGCGTAAGATGGCTACTACATTTTTCTTTTCCTCTTCTCCTTGTTCTCCTTGTCCTCCTTAATCTCATTATCCTCCTCCTTCTTTCTCTCCCTGTCTTTCCTTCTTATCTCTTCACTTTCTCTTTTTAAAGCCCACATTGACTCAAATGTAACCAGTGGGTGCTCCTTCAAGTTGACTCCTCTGTAGGAGTCTTGGAGGATGTCCTTTCTTTCTGAAACTATGGGATGTCCTCGGATCACCCTGGCTAAGTTGTTTCTCTGCCCCAGATCTTCTCCAAAGAGCCTTGGCTCAATTTAGTGGAAAATGATATGCGTGCAACATCTGTGTACTAGATGTGCTCATCGCTACTGAGATATTATTGCTTCTAAGCTTTTTCAGTGGACAGAGCCTCTATATAATATATGCACATGCATCCACATCTTTAATCAGGAGCTCATATTCACATGCATTTACTAGTCAGGAATAGTTATGAGGAGCAAAGACTTGAACTGGCTTTGGAAGGGATATACAATATCTTTTTTTAAAAAATAATTTTTCTGTAATATAATTATCCTCTCAAAAGTGAAACTTGAAAAGTCAGAAAAAGAATAAATTTATTTTATTTTGATAAATTAACAAATATTTTCTCAAAATAGGAAATTAATTATCAGAAGATTCTTCTGAAGTCAAGAAAAAATTTGGGAAAACTTTGAAATTGTAATCATTTAAAGTATATGATTTTTTTAAAGAGAGAGAGAGAGTGAAGGAAACCATAATAGACTCTTTTTTTAAAAATTTCATTAAAAATTTTATTTTTAGAGCCCATAAATGGGCACACCCCAAATGTAGCAATACAGAGTATTTAAGTATTTAAGAACATTTTAATATTTCTTTCTATCCATCTTTGTTTTCCCTTCCACAAACAAATATACTGGACTAAAGCAACAATACTCTTAACCCCAAGTTCAGTGCCTGAGTACTTTCAATATCTATTTTGAACACATAAAAAGCAGAGGCAGTTAATTTTATTTCTATTCAGAGCTTAGCAAATATTTTAACTTCACATTATTCTGTCACAAATGATAAGCAAATAGCCTACCTAAGCATAAAATTATTATAAGCCAAGTCAATGGTATGTATAAAGTTAATATAAAACAACAACCAGACTGGTATACATTTGCTTTGGGCCCTACAAGAAAAGATGAGGTCCTTGGGCAGAGGAGAAAGAGAAGTCATAGCATCAAAACTTTTGATGAATACCTAGGTAACAGGAAATCACCCTACAATTTTAACCATATGAAGGAGGAAAGGGGGTGCATTATCAGGGTTGATGACAACTTGGGTAAATACAGACAGCTTCCTACCACAAACTTGCTCACTACCTCAGGAGCTCAGCGTCAGGCTCTCCAGGCGTTCTGTTAGTCTCCTGCTAAGTTTCTTCACATGAGTATAAACCTACATTTATGCTAACAGCAGAATATTATACAACAGTTAAATCTGATGGCAAACAATAGGAAAAAAATTGTTAGGGCCAGACTGACTTCAGGCCATCTCAATACCCCTGAAAATAGGGGCAAAAAAATAAATTAAGAAACAGTATTCAAAGATTACTGTATTACCTAATGTGATTTATAAAACAAGCACAATTCAGTAATCGTCAATGGAAAAAGTCAGAATATTTGAAAACTAGGAATGTTTTGATGCTGATTTTTTTACCAATGTGGTACTCCAAATAGCTAAGCTGGAACAAATTCCAAACTCACACTTACTTGCATCACCTCAGTTTAATAATCCAATAAATGACAAAAAAGACAAACAATGAAAACAGCATCATAAGCACTGCAGCTTTGTTTGGCTCCCTCTAGATAAAATCTTCAGTTTTCCCATAGTTTTACCTAGAAGTCCAGTCGTAGAATCAAACTGTGAATCCATTTCAGCTAATAATTTGTTCTGATGTTTAACCTCATGGTCTATTTCTTTTTTTTTTTTCAACATATACTTTTTTTTTATAATAGTTTATTGTCAAATTAGTTTCCATATAACACCACGTGCTTCTCCCCACAAGTGCCCCCGACCATGACCATCCCCCCTCCCTCCCTCCCCCTCCCCCCTCAGTCCATGGTTCGTCTCCAGTATTCAATAGTCTCCCTTGATCCGTGTCCCTCACTCATCCCCGCTCTCTTTCCCCCTTCCTCTCCCCA
>PISW01013746.1:0-24501 GCA_004023785.1 Mungos mungo
CACAGCACACCAGGAGGGCTTCTCACCAGCACGGCCGGTGCTGCTGGGGCAGGGGCTCAGCCCCCAGTCTGGGCGTTGAGCTGACGGGGCACCAACCACCCTCTCTGTTTTCCTGTTTAGGAATGTGGGTGCCAGCAGGCCAGGCAATCGGTGAGTCCTCGTCGCGGGCAGCCGAGAAGAGCAGGGTCTGAAATTGGGTGGCCCCGCTGCGCGTGCCGTCCCTCCCCCTCACCTCTGCGTCCTGTGTTGTAGGTGGCTATGGACCGCCGCCTGCGGGAAGAGGAGCCCCCCCGCCGCCCCCGCCCTTCACCTCTTACATCGTGTCCACCCCTCCCGGAGGGTTCCCCCCTCCGCAGGGCTTCCCACAGGGCTACGGCGCCCCTCCGCAGTTCAGTAAGTCCTGTGGGCCCCTCTGCCCGGAGCGCCGTGGGGACTGCATCTCTGTCACCCCGTCACCTGCGTGGTTACGCTTACAAGTGTAACCGGGTAACAACGCAGTGAGGGGCTGAAGGGCATGAGAAGCTCCAGCCTCAGCCCTGCTCTGTTCTGTTTCATGATAGGGTGGCCGGCGGGCACCAGCCGCTGCCAGCCTGCAGGTTCCATGCTGGCCCCCAGTAGGAAGGCGTGTGACTCTTGTCCCGCTGTCCCTCTCCCCTGCTTGTGCGTGTGCGTGCGCGCTCTCTGCCTCCCCCCCCTCCCATTCCTCTTTCTCTTGAAAAAGAAGAAGAAAAAGACATAGATAGGTGAAGAAGGAGAAAAGGGGAAAGGGAGCAGCCACCCCCGGTGACCGGGTCTGCAGCAGGAAAGAAGCCCTCGCTGGACCCGGTGTGGCTGCCTGTGGCCGTGCCCCCCGGTCCTCCAGCGAAGGCCTCGGGAGAGCGCGTGGGCTCCGCTTTAGGGAGGCAGACGGGTTCGGGGCAGGTTTCCTTCCGCCAGGAGCACAGGTGCACGGAGACGGGCGGTCTGGGCCCCAGGACGGTGCGGACGGCCTGGCCCCGCCATCGCCAAGGGCTCCCTGTGGGCCCGTGTGTCTCAGAGCACGTGTGGTGCTTTGTCGGGCATCGGGTTTTGTCTTTTTAAAGAGTGTTTCCGTGTAGTTGCACCTGGTGGAGTTCCTGTCTGACGCTTGCTGTCAGAGGTGCGGTGACAGGCCACCCCCAGCCCACCTGGGGGGCGGGGGGCAGCCTTCCGGACCGGCACCAGTCCGCACGCCGCTGTCTCCCAGCCCGGGGCCATCCCCAGGCCCCCGCCGCTTGGTGGCTCTGGGCAGGAAATGGTGAGGGCAGCCCTCGTGCCCTGGGTCTGTGTCTTTCTCTCCTGTTTGCTCGCAGGTTTCGGCTACGGGCCCCCGCCTCCACCGCCAGATCAGTTTGCCCCGCCCGGGGTCCCTCCTCCGCCTGCGACTCCAGGGGCAGCCCCGCTGGCCTTCCCACCGCCCCCGTCTCAGGCCGCCCCCGACATGAGCAAGCCCCCGGCGGCCCAGCCGGACTTCCCCTACAGCCAGTACGGTGAGTGGCCGGCACTGCCGCGCTCCTGGACAGCCGCGGGCGAGGCCCCGTCAGGCGGGCTCAGGCCCGACGGGCAGCCGGAGTGTGGTTTCCTGGGGTTTTGCTCGGGAGCTGGTCTGAGAAATGCATCACTTGTGCAGCCTGTCCCACAAGGGGACTCTGGGCTCGGGAGCCTGAAGCTGTGCCCGGGCCCCCAGGAGGATGGCACAAGGGCTCAGCAGGGCACCCCCCACGCCCTGTTCCCTGGTGGTCTTGTTTTCCGAGGGCAGAGTGCAGGGAGGGCACCCGCTGGCCGCGTGGGCTCGTGGCTCTGGTCTGTGGCCGGCGCCGGCCTGGGCGTCACCATGCTTCGCCGGAAGGGCTGGTCCTGGACTGGGTGCTCCTGAGCCTGGGGTCTGCCAGGCGGCGGCCCACGGTCTGTGGCGGAGGAGTTCACGAGGAGGGGGTTGGGCCCGGTGTCCTGGGCCTCCCGCCACCTCTGCCAGGCCACGCCGGCGGGGCTGCCTGTCTCCGGGGCCTTGGGGCTCCTGGGGCTCCTGGGGGAGCCACGGCTTCGGCCGGGCACCCCGACCCGGGGCTCTGCCGCTCCCTCGGCATCGGTCACACTGTTTCACCCAAGACCTCAGTGTCTGCGTGTTGAGGCTGTCGGTGCCCTCGATGCCCAGTCCCAGTAGCCCAGCATTGCAGCAGCTTGTCGCCCTTGGTGCCTTGCCAGACCACAGTCCCTGAGCGCGTGGGCTTGCTCCCCCAGCCCCCCCCCCGCAGACGGCATGGCGGCCGGCGCCCCGGGGTAGTCACCTTGGTCTCGTCTCTTGCCAGGCCTGGCTGCCTATTCTCAAGAGCCGTCGGGCTTCGGGCCCATACTTTGTTTACACTTTTATGGTCAGGCTGAGCAGTGATGTGGCCTAGGTAGGTGGCACCTCCTCCTCCACGGTCCCCACTCTGCCTGCACCCGGGCAACGGGCACAGCCTCCTCTGCCGTCCTGGGCGGGGGTGGACCTGGCGGTGCCCTCTGGGGCGGGGCCCTCAGGCCCAGGAGCTCTGCCTCTTCGGGGCAGCAGGCGTCAGCGCCCAGCTGCACCCTCTGTGGGGGGGGTCTAGGGGTCTGGGGCCCGCCTCCGTCTCCAGGGTGCAGTCTGGTGCTGTTCCCAGAGTGCCTCCCGTGCCTTCCAAGGCCAGCCGTGCAGGGTCTGGGTCCTGTGCGGAGGAGGCACCAGCCCGCCCCAGGCAGGCTCCGCAGGCGCAGTGCGCGGAGTCACTTACACCCGGTGTGGGGCTGGGCACGCAGTTTGTCCTCACACCCGTCGGACTTAGGGAAGAGGCCAGGTTGGGCCAGCTCTGCAGAGAGGACTCGGGGCTGGGAGTCAACCTGGAGGGAGGAGCCTGGGCCAGGCTGAGAGTTCTTACATGCTGGGAATTGTGCCTGAGCCCCCTACCCACACCCCTCTCTGGTGCATCACACTGAAGAGTAAACTTTCTAGAAATCCTCAGTCTAGCGAGCAGGGCCGGGCACTCTTAACGTCTCCAAGCTAAAAGGTCTCCAGTGGCTCGGGAATGGGTGGGGAGGCGAGGCCGAGGTCGGATGGGACAGGCCCTGGGGCCCTCTGGGTCTCTGAGCAGCTTTTCCTCCTGTGTGGAGACCACGGGCGGGGGGGCCTGCGGGGGGGGGGGCGTCTGCCGGGGGGGCCTGCAGGGGGCCTGGCCGGCTCCCTGGCCGCAGGGGCAGAGCTGCCGTTCCGTCCCGCTCACCGGGCTCCTTCCCTGCAGGCTACGGACAGGACTTGGCCGGCTTCGGACAGGGCTTCTCGGACCCCAGCCAGCAGCCCCCCTCATACGGAGGCCCCTCGGTGCCGGGCTCGGGGGGCCCCCCCGCCGGCGGAAGTGGCTTTGGACGAGGTCAGAACCACAACGTACAAGGATTCCACCCGTACCGACGCTAGCTGGCCGGCGCCGTGTGGACGTCGGGGCGGCCGAGACCCAGGATTTAAAACTTGTGAACTCGTGACAATCACAAACTTGGCAGAAAAATCGCGGCTCACCGTTGGGGGGAGGGGGGCGAGAGGCTTTCGAAGGCGGCTGTGGGTGTCTGGACTGAAGTTTTTAAACATATTTCTCTCTCTAACCCATCAGCACAATAAAAGAAAAGTCACTGGTTCCACAACAGGGTTAAAAAGATGTTTTCAGCTTTAATTCAAAACTTCAGGTTTCTTTTTCTTCCTTTTTTTTTTTGAAATTATTTTCCTGAGCCTTTTGTTTTACCGTATATTGTAAACTTTTATGTTAAAGAAAAAATATACATTTACAAATTGTGAGATTTTTAAGAGAAATTTTCTACACTGTATACTGGCTTATTTTTTAATTTAAAGCAGGGTTTCCGGCGGCACGGGTGGCAGTGAGGGGCGTGGCTGCGCCTCACTCCCGGCTTGAGGGGCGGGGCCTGTTGGCCCAGAGACTCCGGGAGCTTACCGAAGGCTACTGAGCGTGTTTTGTTTTTTGTTTCTTCCTTGCTTTTGTCGACCGACCTGCCCGGCCCGTCCGCAGGTGCGCTGTGGGGGCCGAGCCCGCCCAGCCCCTGGGGGCGCCGCCCCGCGACCCCTGGCAGCAAGGACAGGAGGCCTGGCAGCCGCTCTCCCGCGCACGTGGTTTCAGGGCGTCCCCACTGACCAGTTTGACCCTGGTTTGAATAAAGAGAAGTGCGTTTGGAGTAGAAACCCCTGTCGTGTGCTTTTGTTCCCTCCCTGCTGGCGGCCGTGCGTCCCTCCCGGGCTGCGGGGGGACCTGTGCCGTGGCCCTCCCCGCCTGGGGGGCTGGCGGGCCTCCCGTGAGCCGCCCGCCCAGGCTTCGGGGGCTCTGGCCGCCCTCGCGTGCCAAGGGAAAGGTGCCTGGATGGATCCGGGTGGGTGGGGAGCCACGTGGTGGCCCCAGCTCCTAGAGCCAAAGGACCCAAGGGTGGAGGTGAGGGTGGAAGGAAGCCCGAGGCCGGGAGGCGGGGAGGGCTGACCTCCCGCCGGCGTCCCGCAGCGGCCGCCGAGTGTCTGCCAGGCCTTTCCAGCCCTGCGTATTGGGGCCTTTCTGTCCATTTTCTTGACTGCTCCTTCCCTAGTCAGGAGGGGCCTGTTTGCAGCCGGGACGAGGGAGGGAGCCCGTTCGCTCGCACCCAGCCCCTCGTGGGGTGATCCCGGCCTCCTGGGTCTGGGGGGGGCTGGCCCTGGGGATCCGCTGGAAGCCAAATGGGCCCATCCTCCCCTGTTCTGACGTGGGGGGTGTCTGAGGGCCCCTGTGACAGGTCACCACCAACTCGGCTTCAGTCCGCTTACACCGATCGTCTTTGGCAGTTCTGGGCCCCAAGGAGCCCTGGCTCCCGCCTTGTCAGGCTCCCAGCGCCCTCGTGTCCTTGGCCCTCGGCCCCCCCTCCATCCTCACGACCAGCAGCGCGTGGCCTGCCCATCTCTCTGCCCCCCTCGTCATGACCGCGTGAGGCCGCTGGGCCCCCTGGGTACCCAGGGTCACCCCCGGCTCAGGGGCCTTGATAAGGTCCCTCTTGTGTGAGGTGACAGGTCCCGGGTCCCAGAACCAGGATGGTGATGTCTTCAGAGGCTGTTACTCTTTCATTCTGAAGGACACAATCAAGATTTTAAAATGTAAAGAGAACTGACTCATCCAAAAAACGCAGAAGACGCCTCCGCGGCGCGCCGGGCTCCAGATGAAGCCGCGGACAGAACAGCCAGAGACCCTGACCCCGCGCACAGCGGCAGGGAGGGGGCGCCCCTGGGAGGCCTGCCCTCAGGAGATGGAGAGGACCCTGGGGGACCTCACACGATGTGTCACCGAGACCTTAAACATTAGCTCCTTTCATTTGTGAAATTCGCTGCAAAATTCAGGTTCCCTGGCGAAAGGGCATCATGGAAACAGCCCATGGGTTTCCAGCTGGCCAGGAGCTCCCGGGCCCCCCACCTCACTCTCCTGAGCACCGGCGAGCCCCCTTCACACCCTGCAGCCCCCAAACCCTGCACTTGTGCTGCGTCAGAGACAGGGAGGGGTGTCTCCTTCTCTGGAAGAGTCTAATTGGCTCTACCCACAGCACTGTAGAAATGGGTGAGGTGGCCCAGCTTCCTTCCAGACTTCCCGTTCCTCCAGGCCAACCCAGCTCCCCACAACGCTGGTCCTAGCCAGCACCCCAGCCTGAGGCCAGCAAGGAGCTGGAGGCTGTCCTGGCCTCGCCTGGGAGAGTTGGTGGGGATGGGAGACCCCAGGGTCTTTGCACGCTCCCTCCCGTCTTCCCGGAACTCACCCTCCGGCCAGTGGTCTCTTCTATCCCCTAGTGTTCAACGTGGTGCTCAGTTTACTCCTGTCATTTCACTGTTTTCTGTGCTGTGTGCCTTGTTTTGTTCCTATACCTCTCTGTTCGTACTTATGCATTAAATGAATATTTCCTAAGGTAGCGTTTTAATTCTCATATTAACTCTTATTTTATTATTCTTATATTAACTCTTTGAGGCCGCTCTGGAGCTTACCATATGTGTTTGGTTTTTTCTTTTACTGTTTATTTGAGACACAGAGTGAGCGCTCGTGAGTGGGGGAGGGGCAGAGAGCGGGAGAGACAAAAATCCCAAGCCGGCTCCACGCTGTCAGCGCATAGACCCCAATGCAGGGCTGAAACTCAGGAACCGGGAGCTCATGACTGAGCCAAAATTGGGAGTTGGATGCTTAACCTGCTGAGCCACCCAGGTGCCAGGTCGCTTCCTTCTTGTGGCAAACTGTACATTGTCACCATATCAGGTGAACAGCTCAGCCGCACCAAGCACCCTCACACTGTTGTATAATCACCCCCCACCATCCTTCTCCAGAACTTTCCATCTCCCCAGACTGAGACTCTGTCCCCATGAACCACGGACTCCCTGCCCCCCCCCGCCCCCCTCCCGGCTCCCACCATCTACTCTGTCTCTGTGGATGGGACGCCTCCAAGGACCTCCGGTGAGTGGGGTCACACAGGACGTGTCCTTCTGTGTCTGGCTACTGTCACTGCGCACAGTGTCCTCTGGGTCCGTCCACGTGGTGGCGGGTGGTAGGATGTCCATCCTTCCTGAGGCCGGATCGCATTCCGGCATGTGGATGGACACTGGGGTGTTTCCACCTTTGGGCTGTCGCTAATTGTGCTGCTGTGGACATGTAAATCTGTTGGGAGGCCCTGCTTTCAGTTACTGGGGTGCACACCCAGAAGTGGGGCAGTACTCCTACGTAGCTGTAATTCCTTGTCCCTTTTTCATTGTCGTTATACAAGCCACGCGCACATACGTTACAGAAACCCAGCAATGCAACGCTACAGTCACTGCTGCCCGTACCTGAGGTGCTCCGTTAAAGGCAGCAGGTCCCACCCCCTCCATCAAGGGCCGCCTTCTCGGAGCACCTATGCAGAGCCAGCACCTCATCCCTCCCGCTGTCTCTGAACCCACGGGCAGCACCTACTGCTCAAAGGAGCGTGAGGTTCCGACAGAGGCGGCGATGTGTCCCAGGACCTCAGCCGCCGGGGGACTCCTTGGCGAGCTCCGCCTGCGCTCGGCCCTCCCGCCAGCAGAGGGCGCGCTCCTCGGCTGGGAAAGCGGAAGTGCGTCCGAGCGGTCGGCCGCGGGGCGGAGCACACGGGCCGCTGCGTGATAATCGCGCAGGCGCAGAGAGGGCGGTCCTTTCCGAAGAGCTGGCAAGATGGTGAGTGTCGCGGGTTGGCGCGGCTGTTCCCGACTCATCCGGCGCCATCCACGGTCTGGCCGCGCCGTGAAAGCCGGGGTCCGGCCGCCCGGCTTTGGCAGCCTCCTCCGAGCCCCCGGGGCCGCCGCATCTGGGGGAGGCGGGGCGGGCCGTGTTGGTGTCAAGATGACGCGGGTCCGGGAAGGCCACCGCAGGCCGACATGTCCTGGCCGAGCCCCAGCGACCCGGAGCCGCCCGCGCTTCCCGGGGACGGGCCGGAGGCGCCCGAGGGCGGCCGCCGGGGTGGGACGTGGGTCTGCGGCCGCCCTCTGACCCGCGCCCGGACCCGCGCAGGCGGAAGTGGAACAGAAGAAGAAGCGGACCTTCCGGAAGTTCACCTACCGCGGCGTGGACCTGGACCAGCTGCTGGACATGTCCTAGTAAGGGGGCCGGGGGCTGTTCGCGCACAGCGACGTTTGGATCGACCCTAATGGCCGCGTGTCCCTTCGTGACACTTGTTAGGCCCACTGAGGACGCGGAAAGGTACCGCGGGCCGGGAGCGGGCCCGTGGCTGGCAGCGTCTCGGCAGCGCGGCCGCGGGCTGACTCGGAGGCGGGGCCCCGGCTCCCGGGCGCGGGGACGGGCTAGCTGTGAAGCCCCGCACCCCTCCTGAGAGTGCGCGGGGCAGCGGGCGTCCGGGGGCCCTTGAGGCTGGAGGGACAGCGGTCTGCCCACGACGTTCCAGCCACATGTCTGCTTGCCTCAGTTTCCCCGTCTCCAGACAGCGGCCTGCAGGTCCTTGACCTTGAGGGCTTCCCGCCAGATCTGGGGCGGGGCGGGGCGGCCGAGACGTTGGTTCTCTCACGGCTCACGCCGCTGCCCCCCCGTCCCCAGCGAGCAGCTGATGCAGCTGTACAGCGCGCGGCAGCGGCGGCGGCTGAACCGCGGGCTGCGCCGGAAGCAGCACTCGCTGCTGAAGCGCCTGCGCAAGGCCAAGAAGGAGGCGCCCCCGATGGAGAAGCCCGAGGTGGTGAAGACGCACCTGCGCGACATGATCATCCTGCCCGAGATGGTGGGCAGCATGGTGGGGGTCTACAACGGCAAGACCTTCAACCAGGTGGAGATCAAGGTATCCGCGGGGCCGGGGGCGGGCGGGGGGGCCGCCCGCGCCCGGCCGCCTGACACCTGCCCTCCCCCCGCAGCCCGAGATGATCGGCCACTACCTGGGCGAGTTCTCCATCACCTACAAGCCCGTGAAGCACGGCCGGCCCGGCATCGGCGCCACCCACTCGTCCCGCTTCATCCCCCTCAAGTAGTTCTTCCGGCCAATAAAGGCGCGGGGGTCTCCAGGCCTGGGTCTGACGGTCTTTCGTGTCCGGGGCTGGGAGGCTGAGGCCGTGCTGGGCGGGGGCGGGGTGTGGGCCCTGGGTTCCCGCTGTGGCCACGGGGTGGCCGCGCTGACGCAGGGGCTCCAAGGGAAGACCCTCCGTTCCCTCCCGCGACAAGTGCAAGGTCTTGTGTGGTCTCTGTGCCCCCTGCCTGTCGACCCTTCAGTCGTGGACCCCAAGGTGGAGCTGCATGATCTGCTCCCGGTTCTCTGTTGGGGCGGAGTCCCAGGAGGCGTGGCTGGCTGTGCTCCTAACGTGTAGCCGAGGCCGTCGGCAGGACCGGATCCCACAGCTGCCCCCCGGGGGGGGGGCGGGGGCAGAAGGAACCACAGCGCTGGGACCTGATGATCCGAAGTCCGTCTGCATCCTGCGTGGGCTGATGCCAGGGGCCTGGAGCTCCCACTGGGGGGACACTGATAGGTGGCAAAGGTCAGGGACTCGGGGCCCTTTGGGACGGCCCCCTGAATCTGCTGGCTGCAGAGGGGCCGTCAGAACGGGTCATGTGAAGCGCGGCTGCGGTGTGCCGGGTGGGAGGTTGTCCAGGCAGCCGCTGCTTTGTGGGTTAAGGCAGGGGTCCGTGCTGCCCACGGTCTGGTCCACACTGCCCACACACCCATCGTTTGGGACAGCAACGGCCTTCGGGGGACCTCGACAAGCAGAGTGCCCGCGGGCCCCAGCCGGGAGGAGCGAGGGTTCGGTTGACTCTTGATTTCAGCTCAGGCCGTGTTCCCAGGTCGTGGGATGGAGCCCTGGGTCGGGTCCCGCCCTGAGTGTTTGGCCTGTTTGAGGCTCTCTCCCGCCTCTCTTGCTCATAGAGTTGAAATACAGGAAACTTCGTTCACGTAGGATTGCCCAGGACAAACGTGCCTTCACGGGATGTGGGTGTGGACACTGAGCGTGAGCGGCTATCGAAGTGGGCTGAGCACACTGGGGTGGCTCAGTAGGGGGAGAGTCCCGTTGGCATCCACTCTTGATCTCCGCTCAGGTCGGGATCTCAGGGTCGCGAGTTCAGGTCCTGCACTGGGCTTGAAGTCTACTTCGAACCTGGGCGGAGCTCTTAAGGCGCTAGGTCCCCCTGGGGGAGCGAAGTGTCCATGCAGACACATGCGTGCGGGGTGGGGAGAGACCCTGCTGGGAATGGCGGCGCACGCGCAGTCGTGGTGGAGACCATCTGTGTCCGCAAACGGCTTCGTGGGCCTTTCTCCCACCAGCCTTCGCGGCCAACGCGGCTTGGCCTTCAGGACAGACTGTGTTCCCTGGAGGCCCGCGGGGCGCCCCCTTCGGGGCTTCGGGGCCCTCACTGGAAGCTTCCAGCGAGGCAGCCTGGGCGGGTTCAGGGAGGGGGTGGGCTGCGATTACCGCTCTTTAAGTTTTTCTGCAGTTTGAGTTTCTGTTAGCCACTTACACGTCGAGGGGACAGTGCACGTTAGTGTTAAGGCGGTGGCGGCGGGAAGACCGAGGTGCCCACTCCAGGCCAGGCTGCAGGGGAGGGCTCCAGTCCTGTAGGCCTGTGACCCGCCCCTCGGTTCCGCTCTGCCTTCAGACCCCCAGCCGCCCACACTCCTGCCTTTGTTTCCGGAGTCTGGTGCTCTGGTCCAGTCCGCTGGGCTGCAGCCCACCTCCATGCCCACCGGCAGTCTCTGGCGCCTCAAGCATGGCAGCTGCCTTAGGAGCCTGTCCTGGATCGCCATTTCTCACCTGCGTCAGTTTGAAATAAGTCAGTAATGGGCTGCTTGGGGAGCTCAGTCGATTGAGCGTCCGACTTAGCTCAGGTCATGATCTCACAGTTCATGGGTTCGAGTCCTGCGTCAGGCTCTGTGCTGGCAGCTCAGAGCCTGGAGCTGCTTCAGATTCTGTATCCCTCTCTGCCCTTCCCGTGCTCATGATCTGTCTCTCAAAATTAAGTAAATGTTAAAAATTTTTTAAAAAATAATAAGTATTAAAAATAATAAGTATTAAAAAATAATAAATATTCACCCCCTGACTCCTCCGGGCTCCAGATCAGCTGGAGTCCTGGCTCGTTCTTGCTTCCAGCCTTTTCTGCCAGTACCCTGCCCACTGAGGCCAAGGCAGCGCCCCTCTCTCTTGCTGCTTGTCCTTTGCTTTTCCAGGACTTAGTACAGTTCCTAAAAATGACCTTTCGCGATCCCTGTCCCCCATCCCTCCCGGACTAACCAGTCCCTCCGCCCTGGTTTCCCCGCTGCCACCAGAGGCCGCCGGTGAGCACCGAGCCGGGCGAATCCCCTCTGAACACAGCCCTCCAAGGCTCCGAGGGGTCCTCCCTGCACGACCCCTCCCGCACACACCTCGCCCCTACCTCCTGCCTCCCTTTGCGCTGGCTGTTCGTGTGCCGGGCCAATCTTCCTATTAAGTGTCCTTCCCGGCAGCCGTCCCCGCCCCCACCTCCCTGCTGTTCCGCGCTCCCCGCGGGCGGCCTGGCGGTCATTCCCTCATCCCAGGGTGCCAGCTTCCCAGGAGCATTCTGCTGCAACGACTTCCTTGCACAGGCCCCAGCACACAGTAGGTGCTTACTAGATGTTGGTTAAATGACGGTCTGTTTACGTGTGGTGTGAGCCAGCAAGTCCCATCCGTACCCAGCGCCCATCAACGAAGTCCGGCAAACGAGACGCAGCAAACGTTTGCTGAGTGACTAACGGATTGAGCGCGCAGGCGGAGGTCGGCGGCTGCCGGCCCAGGACGCAGGCCGCCCGCCGACTGCGGCCACGGGGTGGCGCCTCCCTCCTTCCGAGATCGCCGTTCGCCTCGGGACCCCTCCCCTCGCTCCTCCCACCCCCGCCCCCGTTTGCTCACGCAGGCTCCCCTCCTCACACCGCCCTCCGGAGTCCTCAGTCCCGCGAGACTCCCTCCCCCCTCCGGCCAAGTCCCGCAGCCCGCGCCGCCCCCTCCCGGAGGAGTCCCCGCCCCGCAGTCCCTCCGCGCAGGCGCAGGGAGTCTCGGTCGAGCCTCCCGCCTCCCCGAGCAGCTGAGGGCGGGGCGCAGGCTGGTCCGGGGCGGCCGCGGCTCCATGGGGCTCCTGGGGCTGCTGAGCCTGCTGCACTCGGCCTTCTTCGGGGACCAGGTAGGGCGTGGGGGGCACTCCGAAACGCGCACGGGGCTTGACGGGTCTGGGGTCTCGCGTTGACGCCGCGGAGACCGTTGCCAGGGCAACCGCTTCAGGCTGTTCTCCGAGGGGGGAGCCCCTCCCCCGAGTCGCCGCGAATCGCCCACCCCGGGTCTGCGCAAGCGCGGCCTCGCCAGGCCCAGCTCGCGGCCTCGGAAAGAGACCCCCCCCACCCCCACCCCTCCCCGTGGCGCGGACGCAGAGAGCAGGTGGGGCGGTGGGGCCTGCTGCGGGGGGCTGTGTTGCCGAGGCTCCGTCCCGCACTGGCGGATAGGGGCTGGGCCACGCCCTGCACCTCTTCGGGCCTCAGTTTCCCCTTATGGCCTCCCCGCGTAAGGCCGACTCCGACCTTCGTCGAAGCCGAGGTTTATAATATGCATCCCACCGGGCCCGAGAGCTTTGCCGGCCTCCGTAATCGTTCTGAACCCCGGGGCTCTAACGTTCCTAATTTAAAGGGAAACTGAGGCTGGGGGCGCAGCGGGGAACCCAAGGTCAAGCCTTCCGCTGGGTTGAAGCTTGAGCGCGGGGCGGAGGCGCCAGCGAAGGACGAGGCCTGGTGGCCGGAGGGAGCTGTCCGCGGTGCTGACAGGACGCTCGCCAGCCCCCTTCCTGCCCGGGAAACTGAGGCCCAGAACACTGTCAGGGGACCCACCCCGGATCGGGTTTCGGGGGCATGGCGCCACCACTCCCTCATCTCCAGTAGTATTTCCTGCTCACCTGTCCGGGCCCTGCTCCGTCACCCAGCCCACGCCCCATCTGTGTGGTCGCATGACAACCTGGTGCCTTCCTGCGTCCTTCCGCCCCAACCCCAGCTCCGAGTTGGGGCGGGGGAGGGAACCCCTGCTTCTGCCCCCAGCGCCTAACGCAGGGCTGGTCAGTGGGAAAGGGCGAGCCATCAAGTGGGAAGAGATGCCGAGGTCAGGCTCCGAAGACCCAAAGGCGCTCTGAGTGACCCTGTTGTGCGTTGGGCCAGATGCTGGCATGGGGGGGGGGGGGCGGGGGGAAGGATGGTCTCAGGGTGAGGGTGAGGAGAAGCGAGCCCCGTGATAAGCTTTCCCCTTGAGGGTCCGGCAGCGCAGGGAGCACGGAGGAGCCCAGGGACTGCCCTCCCCAGCAGGCCTGGGTCCTGTACACCGAGGGGTCTCTTTCATTCCCCCAAGACTGGGCTTGGGGTCCTGGGGTGCCGTGGGGGTTCCTGAGGCTCTGTGGTTCTCTGATTTCCAGTGATGCCTGGGTCTGACTATGGCTCAAGGATTTAGAGGGTCAGGGATATTTGGGGATGAGGGGCAGGGCTGTCAGAGACGTGGCGCTCCAGAGGCCTGGGGACAAGGTCCTCTTGCTTTGGAGTCTCAGTTCCTGTGCCCTCAGCCTTCCAGTCCCCACGGAGGGGGAAGCCGAGGGCAGGCGAGGCCCGCAGGTGAACTCCAGCGGCGCGCTTCCTGGCTGAGGCCTCAGTGTCCTCACGTGCATGAGGACCAGGCGGGCCGTTAGGTGGCTCTCAGACGGCGGAGGGGGTCTGGAGAGCAGCCACATAGGAGACGGGGCGGGAAGGCAGGACGGATTCTCCAGCCCACCTCTCGCCAAAACAGGAAAGTGAGGCCAAGGTCACACGGAAGCTGGGGCCCTAGGCTCTGTCCTCTCCCCACCCCCGTCCCGGCTCTGGCCAGTCTGCCCTGCTCTCTGTGACCAGCTCAGCCCCGCCCCAAGCCCGTGCCCTCTGACGGGGCACCGACCCCTCAGCCCCAGGAGCGGCACACGGTTCCTTCGGCCGGAATGCCTTTCCCCCCCTCGCTTCCACAGGCGAGTCTCACTCGGCCAGAAGAGGCCAAGCACTGTGTCCCTTTGTGCAGTCTTCCCAGCTTCCAGAAAGAGCCCCTTTGCCCATTGCACCCCCTTCTCTAGGGCCACAGGCTGGGGACTGAAGCACCAGGACAGGCAGGCCCCCTCTTGGGGTCCCCAGCAGTTAGCCCAGGACGGGCACACGGGACCTCCTGCTGTAGACCCAACAGAGGACAACGTGGTGCGCGTGCCCATGGCTGCCCTCCTCGCACCAGCCCTCCCTAAGGCTGCAGCCCCCTCCGCATTTTACCGAGGGGGTAAGCAACGCCTGCCCCCCCCCCAGCCGGGAAAGACAGAGGCGGGCCCCCCAGACCACGTCTCCTGGCCCAGAGCCGCCTTCCTCCTTCGGGCGGGCATGTGGATGAGGCGCAGCTGCAAAGTCCTGGCCCTGTGGACCCACCGAGGATCTGAGGCGGCTGGGACCCCGGGCTTCTCCCTCCTCTGGCTCACCTTCTGGGAGGGGGAGGTCGTATGATGGGGGACGGAGACAGGGACTGATAGAGACCAAGTGACCCGGGGGTGGACAGGGAGTCACGAAGACACCCCTGAGACGCTCTGCCAGGCGGGAGACAGTGAGAAAGGCTGAGGCCCCCAGTGCTGCTCAGCGTGCCAGCCCATCCCCCGCGCTCACCCCTACGTGCCAGCCAGGACCCTGCCGGCAGGGCGCTGGGAGGGCAGCCTGGATCCCGAGCGCTGCCCCGCCCTCACCCATCTGCACGGGGCCCGGCTGGATCCGTCGGGAGGGGATGGCCTCCCCCTTGCCCCCCAAATTCTGATGTAACATCCAAGACAGCATGCTTTACTCTCAAATAATCCGGATTCAGTCGCCGGAGGTTCTTGACCGCTTTACCCCGGAACGGGTGGGGGACACAGGGTCCTCGTCCTCGGGGCGCCCTCTTCCCTCGGAGGGGGGTCATCTCCCCCGCCCCCCTCGTCATACGCAGTCCCTGAACCCGCCCGGAGGCCCGACGTCCGGCTGCCGCCGCTGGTCCCCGCCCCGGGGCCGCCATTGGCTGTTGCCATGGCACCAGTCCGTCTTCCCGCGCCGCCATTGGCCGCCGCGCTCGCATCCCGCACCCCGCTCCCTCCCCCGCCCGCGGTGGTCTCGCCCAGCTCCCGGAGCCGCGGCGCCGCCTGGCCAGGCCGGGGCCGGGCTTTGTCCGCCCCGGAGCCGCCTGCCCGCGCCGCCCAGACCCCGGAGCCCCGGAGCCGCGGCGCCCCCGCAGGCCCAGCCCAGCCCGGGAGATAAAGTAAGCGGCGCGCCTCCCCGGGTGGAGGGCAGGGGGCGCGTCCTCCGCCTCAGCGGGGGGTCTCCGTCCCCTCCCGTCTGCTTCACCTGTCACACACACCTCGTCTCTCCAGGGTGGAGCCAGAAAGGGAAACAGAGCCAGGCAGGTGGGCCCCTGCATCGCTGCCGCCCGGCCCACGCGCACACCCACTCACAGGGTTCAGCACTGGGACCTCCCAGTCTGCGGGCAGGCCTGCTGTGTGCCGGGGGGGGCGGGGGGGACAGCGCCCCATCTCTCTGGCCATCAGTTTCCTTCCCTGTAAAGTGGGGTTTGAAGGAAGGGCCCCTTTGGGCCACATCTATGCGGTCGTCCCTTGGAGTTCGGCCACTCACTGCTCAGAGGGACCGCCAACCACTGGTGCTTGCTTTTCCCTTCTGCAACGGAGAGCTCTCGGAGGCTCCCAGGGGGCCCCTGACAGCCTGGGGTGAAGGTCAGGCAGGAGGGCTTCCTGGAGGAAGCTGCACCTTGAAGGACGGCAGGAGCCAGGAAAGGTGCTCCAGGCAGAAAGCTGCATTTGCAGAGGCCGGCGGAAGCAGGCTGCAGTGTGGCCGCCAGGCGGGCCCGAGGCAGGGCAGACGTGGGGGGACTGGCTCTTATCTTGAGGGCACCCGGGAGCCGTGGGAAGTACTGGAGCAAGGGAGAGATGGAGTCCCACCAGTGCTTTTCGGAGCTGCCTTCCGATTTTCCATGAGGAGTAGACTGTGGAGGCCAGGGAGGCCGCCCTGGCGGGAGGGGCCTGGGGAGCTGGGGAGAGAGGGTCCAGCCGGCACGCCCCGAGGGGCTGGGGGGTGGAGCTGGGGCGGTCAGGCTGGAACGAGGGGGTCTGGCCGGCGGCCCTGCCACCAAGCTCGGTCTGATGAGGATGCAGCAGTGACCGCAGGCCGCCGGGGTGGAGGTGTCCCAGGCTCCGTGCAGCCCTGGGTGGGGCTCCAGGAGGGGGCCTGGGTTTAGGGCGTGGGAGGGACACGCAGGAGTGTCCTGTGTCACCTACTGCTTCCTCCTGGCTGTGCTCCGCGTGGCAGCCGGACCCCAGGAGTCTTGCCACAACCCCAGGCCTGCGTCCCCGTCCCCGCTGGGACCCCCAGATGAGCCTTGGGTGGGATCAATATTAGGGCGGGAGGTATAGGCGCAGCCCCAGGCTGTCGGCCTTCCCTGCCTGACACACTTCCTCCCACGTGACTGTCCCGGGCACCCTCCTGTGACGACCCTCACGTCGACCTCAGGACCAGGCCCTTCTCATGCCTCAGACGGGCAGAGCAAGGCCCACAGAGGCCGGAAAGCACTGCCTGGACTTCTGAGTCCTTCCTGTGTTAGGTCCCCGTCACCTGGGGACCTGGCCTTGACTGTCACCCGGGCCTCAGTTTCTTGCTCTGGGCACAGCCCGGTGGTGGTCCCTGAGGCTCCGGACTGCGGCCAGCAAGTCGGGTGAGGGGTCAGGCATCCAGCAGGTCCTCCCGACGGGTGGGGAGGGCCTGAGCCCATCTCCCCAGGCGCAGCCCGAGCCCAGCGAGCCGTGGCGATCCCAGGCCGGCGGGGCGGGGAGTCGACACTGAGTGAATGGGCTCGTGAATGAATGCACGGCCAGGTTGGGGGGCGGGAGGCAAGTGCCTCCGTGTGGGCTGGGGAGGGCGGGCCGCCTTGGGGAGGGGGCTCCCAGGAAGGAGGTGGAGGAGAGGGTGGGCTGCCATTGGTGCGCCTCAGACAAAGGCGGAGGGAGGGGGTGCGTGCTGATGGGAAGGGAACAAAGAGGGAAGGGGGTGGGGAGGGGGTGGGACAGCTCGGGGAGGGCCGAGCCCAGAGAGGAGGAGCTGCCGGCCAGCTGGACAGAGGAGGCCGGGCCGGAGCGGGGACAGCCACACACAAAGAAGCGGGTGGCAGGGCGAGAGCCCAGGAGATGGGGCATGGGGCTCCGGGGGCCGCAGGGGCTGGCGCAGGGCTGCCGGGAGGAGAGCTGGGCCAGGCAGGTTGGTGGAGGGGATGTGGGGGGGCGGCATTCAGATGCTAGTCGCCCAGGGGGACAGTGGTGGGCTGGGGTCTGCTGTCCGGCTGCCCAGCTCCGGGCCCCCCCCCCGCCCCCCCGCCCCCCCGTCAGCCTGGGCCTCGCTCTCTGAGCCGTGTTAAGGGCCGGTGGCCAGACCAGCGGGTGGGCTGCCCACCGAATCGCAGGGCATCTGTGTCTCTGTGGGAGAGGGCCCTGGCTGTCCATCTATCTGTCTAGTTGTCCGCCTGTGTGTCTGGGAGCCCGGCGCTGGGGGGGGACACGTACTCGCGCTGCTGGTCAGCTGGGTGTTGGGGCCGCATGTCTCCACATCCGTCCCGTGGCTCTGGCCCTCTGCCTCCCGTCGCCCCTGGCCAGGCCTGTGGTCCATCCGCCACGCCGCGTGTCCTCGGGGTCGCCATCATTCTGCCTGCAGCGGTCCACACCTGCTGGGCCTCACCCCTGAGACCGGATGGGAGGGCTGGGACTTAGACCAGGGGACTTGCCCCCCCCAGACCCCTGGGTGAGCCCCCTGACTGTGGCCCCAGGCGCTGCAGGAGCTGAAGATGACGAGCTCCGTGGCGCCCTACGAGCAGCTGGTGCGGCAGGTGGAGGCCTTGAAGGCTGAGAACAGCCACCTGAGGCAGGAGCTTCGGGACAATTCGAGCCACCTGTCCAAGCTAGAGACGGAGACTTCGGGCATGAAGGTGAGGGTGGGGCGGGCGGAGGCGTAGGGCGGTGGTTACAGGGCGAACACCAGGGTGCTGGACCCGGAGACCGACCGGCTGGGCCCCGCACCCCTCCTAGTGGGGGTGGACCTGGGTGACCCAGGGCAGGAGGCCCGCACTGCCCGACTCCCCCCCGCTCCATAGGAGGTCCTGAAGCACTTGCAAGGCAAGCTGGAGCAGGAGGCCGGAGTGCTGGTGTCCTTGGGGCAGACCGAGGTGCTGGAGCAGCTGAAAGGTGAGCGGCCCGCCGTCAGGAGCTGGGGGGAGGGCCAGGAGGGGGCGCTGACCTCGCCCTCTCCCTCCTCGCCCACCTAGCCCTGCAGATGGACATCACCAGCCTGTACAACCTCAAGTTCCAGCCCCCGGCCCTAGGCCCTGAGCCCACTGGCCGGACCCCGGAAGGAAGCCCAGCACACAGCTCTGGGCCCTCGCAGGACAGCTTTGGGGAGCTGAGCCGGGCGACCGTCCGGCTGCTGGAGGAGCTGGACCGGGAAAGGTGAGACGCAGGTGGCGGGAACCGACCGACGGACGGTCGCGAAGCTCCGCCCCAGCATCTCTGCCCACGAGCCCCGAGTCCCCAGTGGACCTCAGCTGGAGGACAAAGAGGAAGGGGGAGTTCCTGGCAAAGGGCAGGGCTCCTGGGAGATGTCCCCAGGGGTCCCCAGCATGCAGGCTTCGAGAGGGACAGGGCTGTGTCCATTGCCAGGGTCAGGACTGGAGCCAGAAGAACTCAACGCAGCCTTTGTGCGGAGAGGGCTGTGGCCCAAGAAACCTGGGCCCGCGGCCAGCAGAGGAAAGCAGGGTTGGGCGCCCAGCTCAGCTCTGCTGGGTTGTGTGGGGCCGGATGGAGAGGGTCAACAGCACTTGGAGTTAAGTCCACGCTGTGCTGTAGGGCCTAACCCCTCCCAGCCCCAGACTGCCGCCCTGTGATTATATGGGACATAGGCAAAGTTACTTAAAGTCAATAAATATTTATTTAAAGAAAAAAGAAAAAGACTCTGAGCTGAAACGCGAACTCCATAAAACGCGACCGGCAGCGCCTCCCCACGGGGTTCAGAGGCAGCCCGGGCGGACTCGGCTTCCATAGGCTCGAGGGAGATCAGCGAGGGGGTAGGGCTGTGAGGACAGCCCCTCAGGGTCCTTCTCCGCGGACCACAACTTACTAAGCAGAATTGATTTTCTGCACCCCACCCCGTCCCGGGAGCACCAAGGGCGAGACTTCGCCACGCTGTTAAACTTGGCACGCAGCGCCAACGGGTGATCACGCAAAGCAAAACACCACTCGCAGGACGGCTCCCGCCCTGCGAGCCCGCGCCCACCGCCCGCCTCCCCCACCCCCCCCAGGTGCTTCCTGCTGAACGAGATCGAGAAGGAGGAGAAGGAGAAGCTGTGGTATTACTCCCAGCTGCAGGGCCTGTCCAAGCGCCTGGACGAGCTCCCGCACGTGGAGACGGTGAGCGGGCGGCGGCGCGGGCGGCGGCGCGGGGAGCTGGGGGCTCGGGCCCGGGCGCCCCCTCACCGCGGCCCGCCCGCCACCCCCAGCAGTTCTCGATGCAGATGGACCTGATCCGGCAGCAGCTGGAGTTCGAGGCGCAGCACATCCGCTCGCTGATGGAGGAGCGCTTCGGCACCTCGGACGAGATGGTGCAGCGCGCGCAGGTGAGGCGGTGGGCGGGGCGCGGGGGTATCCGAGGGACTGCTGTGGGCGGGGTCTGGACCAGGAGGCGGAGCCAGGGGCTAGAGCCCTTTGTGGGTGGAGCCAGAGCGGGCTAAGGGCAGACCCGGGCTCCGAGGGCAGAGTCCGAGAGCTGTGGGGGCCGGGGGGCGGGGTTCAGTGGGCGGAAGCGAGTAAGAACGAGCCTTGGGCTCCGATCTGGGCCGGACCAGGATGAGGCGAGGCCAAGCAAGGCGTAGGTGGAGCCAGAGTCTAGGGTGGGGCTGGCTTGTGGGCGGAGTCAGGTAACAGCGGGGTTTGGAGTGGGCGGGACCATGTAGAGAAATAGGGGTGGGGCCAGGGAAGGGCAGAAGCAGAGCGCAATTGGGGAAGGAGGTGGGGTCATACTGGCGTGGGCGGAGTCAGAGCCAAGGGCGGGGTCAACCCCAGCGCGCATTTTTCTCTTGGCTCAGATCCGCGCTTCTCGCTTGGAGCAAATCGATCAGGAACTGCTGTCGGCACAGGACCGGGTGCAACAGACCGAGCCCCAGGTACTGGGAGGGGCGGAGCCAGGGCACTGGGGTGGTGACGGGTCTAGGCAGTGAAGAGACCGCTAGGGCTCTGCCCAGGGTGCAGACATGAGCCTGCAGCCCCCACCCACCCACATCGTCATGGGGGTGTGGCCAGCATTAGCAGTCTGGGTGCTTTGTGGGGTGCTCCCCAACAGAACCCCCAGGCCTGGTGTTCTCCGCACAGGCCTTGCTGGCGGTGAAGTCGGTGCCGGTGGAGGAGGATCCAGAGACTGAGGTCCCCACGCACCCTGAGGATGGTGTCCCTCAGCCAGGCAACAGCAAGGTTGGGGGGGCATTGATGAGGCGGGTGGGTTGAGAGGCAAGGGGCGCAGGTGGCCGGCTGGCTGTGTGTGCGGCGAGGCTGGCAGGGCGAGCATGTCCTGAGTGTTGGGAGGGCGCTCTACACTTAGAGGTAGGAGGTCACCCGCGGGAGTACGGGTGAGGACGACAATAAACGTGGCGCTCATAGACGAGGGGCCTTTCCGGTGCCCTCCCCAGGGGTGTGCGCACTGGCCCCCGGGAAGGTGCAGGGTGAGGGTGTTGGTGAGTGAGCGACTGCCCTGGGCTGGGGTCACAAGACTCTCACCGTGCCTGGGTGGCTCGCCGGGGGTTCGGGGACTGCCCCTGGTGGAGCCTGGTGAGCGGGGCGCGGTTCACCAGCCCCCTCCCTGCCCCTCGTAGGTGGAGGTGGTCTTCTGGCTGCTGTCCATGCTGGCGACGCGTGACCAGGAGGACACGGCGCGCACCCTGCTGGCGATGTCCAGCTCGCCGGAGAGCTGCGTGGCTATGCGCCGCTCGGGGTGCCTGCCGCTGCTGCTGCAGATCCTGCACGGCACCGAGGCTGGCGCGGGGGGCCGCGCCGGAGCCCCAGGGGCGCCGGGAGCCAAGGACGCACGCATGCGCGCCAACGCGGCGCTGCACAACATCGTCTTCTCGCAGCCCGACCAGGGCCTGGCGCGCAAGGAGATGCGCGTGCTGCACGTGCTGGAGCAGATCCGGGCCTACTGCGAGACCTGCTGGGACTGGCTGCAGGCCCGGGACGGCGCCGGGGGCGGCGGTGAGCGCGCGGGGCCCGGGGTGGCGGCCGCCACCTGGCGACACGCGGCAGAGGCTCAGGAAACAGCCGCCGGACGCAGCGATGGGGCGCGGGTGGCCCTCGAAAACAGGGCGCAGAGCGCGCAGTCCTAGTTTTTGCAGCCGGTTGCAGTGATTTTATGCAGTTACTTTAGGACCAAAGCACCAGGCATTACTTTACCTCCCTTGGCGTCCTGGGGAGGCGGCACTCCGTATGGGGTTGGGAGACGTGTGGCGAAGCACCCGCGCTCTGCGAGCGCCCCTCAGCAAACCCAGCGTGCGGCCCTTTGGAAGGCTCCGGGGTCCCGGCAGGGACGGGGCGGGCGGGCACCCACCTGGGGCGGGAGGGCACTGACCCGGTCCTCTGGCCCACAGCTCCGGTCCCCATCGAGCCCCAGATCTGCCAGGCCACCTGTGCCGTGATGAAGCTGTCTTTTGATGAGGAATACCGCCGGGCCATGAACGAGCTGGGTGAGCGCCCCTCGCCTCCTGCAGGGGTTTACTGGGGGGGCGGGTCTCGTTCTGCCAGGCCGGGCTTTAGCCCCGAGGAGAACAGGGAGCGACGGGGAAGCCAGGGGCAAAGAGGAGAGATCCAACTTAACGCCAGGAATCAGCTCCCAGGTCGGCTGGCGGTAGGGGGCCGGCCTGGTGAAATGTCACATTTGGGGGCTTTATGAGTATCCGCTCTCTTTCCATATGAAGGTAATCAAAACACGCGGAAAAAGAAATACCAAAGGTCAGATGTCACAGCCCTATGCTGAGCTGGGCTGGAAGGGTTACACGAGATACTGTGTCACCCAGCGGGCCATCAGAGCGCCCCGAGGGTGGGTCGGGTCCCGGGGGGCTCTGTCGGCGTGGAGGCGGTGGCCCCTGCGGCCTTTCTGGAGGGGCTTTGGCACCGGCGGGTTCTTTCCGAGCGTGCACACCTGAGGCACCCCTGTGCCCTGTGGCCGGATTCATAAAGCAGGACGCACAAAAATAGGAAGGCAGGCAGCAACCCATATAGACGCGCCGCACCCCCCCCCCCTTCGGGAAACAGCCTGTGTCCAACGGCAAGGAGCCGGTCCCGGGTGACTTCTCCATGTAAGCTCCCGTGTGGCTGCGGGAAGGCGGGGGAGGGGGCGTGGCCTCTGCGGAACGTGCCCGCGCACAGGTGCCCAGAGTGCGGTGCAGACAGGAGGCTGGAGTGCCCCTGGCAGCGGGGAAGGAGGATTTCAGTTTTCACGGTGTCTCCTTCTGACCGTGAACATCTGTACTAGGAACAGGTGGATTTCATATGAAACTGGTTCTCAAAGTGTGGCCCAGGGAGCTCCAGCCCTCCAGACCCGGCCCTCCGGCTCGTGCTCGATGGTCCGGAGGGATTCTCCCGTGGGTGCTGGAGGGCGTCCCTGACAAAGGGACTGTGGCCTGAGAGTCCGGGCAGGAACCGGGCCGGCCCGGCGCCGGTGGACCGCGTGGAGGGCGGGGCGGGGTTCGCCCAGCTGGCTGCCGCTCAGGCCTGTCCCCGCACCCCCCCCCAGGCGGGCTGCAGGCCGTCGCCGAGTTACTGCAGGTTGACTACGAGATGCACGGGATGACCCGGGACCCGCTGACCCTCGCCCTCCGTCGATACGCTGGCATGACTCTCACCAACCTCACTTTTGGCGACGTCGCCAACAAGGTGCCCGGGGCCGGCGGGGGGCGGGGGCTAGGGCCCTCCGGGTCTGAGCCTCCCTCGGCCTCATCCCGGCCTTGAAACAGTCCTGAGATGGGGACACAGTTGTCCCCAACTTCTAGGCTGAGGGCCAGAGAGGGCTGGTGTCTGGTCTCAAGAGGCTGGGTGTCGGCGCTGCCCTGAGCCTCTTTCCTCATGGGGGACACAGGGGGACAGCTTCCCTCCCCGGCAGGAGGAGGGGCGGGGCTCAGACTTGGGCACACAGTAGGTCTACCTCATGTTCCCCTCCCACCTGGCATGGTGTGACCTTCCTCTGTCCCATCAACAGGCCACACTGTGTGCCCGCCGGGGCTGCATGGAGGCCATCGTGGCGCAGCTGGCTTCGGAGAGCGAGGAGCTCCACCAGGTGCGCAGGGCAGGGTGGGGGAGGGGCGGCCACCTGGGGGGCCCGGGCCCCAGGTCCCCGGCGCAGGCCCTGCGCCCCCACCCCCACCCCACCGCCCCTGCTCTGTGCCCTGGCCCAGGTGGTGTCCAGCATCCTGCGCAACCTGTCCTGGCGCGCCGACATCAACAGCAAGAAGGTGCTGAGGGAGGTGGGCAGCATGACGGCGCTGATGCAGTGCGTCCTCCGGGCCTCCAAGGTGGGCGCCCGGCCCGGCTGGGGTGGGGGCGGGGCCCCAGCTGCTGACCCCTCCCTCCCCCGCTGACCCCGCCCCCTGCTCGCTGCCCAGGAGTCCACCCTGAAGAGCGTGCTGAGCGCCCTGTGGAACCTGTCGGCGCACAGCACGGAGAACAAGGCGGCCATCTGCCAGGTGGACGGCGCCCTGGGCTTCCTGGTGAGCACACTCACCTACCGGTGCCAGGGCAACTCCCTGGCCGTCATCGAGAGCGGCGGCGGCATCCTGCGCAACGTGTCCAGCCTCATCGCCACGCGAGAGGACTACAGGTCAGCCCCTCCCGCCCTGTGCCAGCCCTGGGGGGGGGGGGGGTCACTGGGGGCAGGTGGAGCCCCAGGTGGGGGCCGGGCCGGCAGATCCCACTCTGCTGGGAACCAAGGACAAGCCTCGGATTGTGCTGTGAGGGGATCGTCCCGATTTGTCCCCAGAGACTAAGTTTTCTTTTTTTAAACATAAGTATATCCCAAATGTTGTGTGGGATATACTTATATAATCAATTTTAAGTTAACTTATTAAAAATAAAAATGTGGGGATGTCTTGGTGGCTCAGTCAGCTAAGTGCCCGACTCTTAATCTGGACTCAGGTGATGATCTCACAGTTCCGGAAACTGAGCCCCACATCGCTCTGTGCTGAGTGCGGAGCGTGCTTGGGGTTCTCTCTCTGCCCTTCCCCTGTGCACTCAGAGCCGTGCTCTCTCAAAATAAACACACATTTAAAAGTAAAATAAAATAAGATGTATTACTTTTAAAATAATATTAACAAATATTAAAAAACAAGTAGTTATTAATATTTATATCATATAATTAGTTCTGAGAGAGACAGAATTCCTGGTGAGCTTTGCACTGACAGTGCGGAGCCCAAAGTGGGACTTGAACCCACTAACCATGAGATCGTGACCCAGGGTGAAACCAAGAGTTGGTGCTTAACCGACTGAGCCCCACAGGTGCCCCAATAAATACTTATTCTTTATTAAAATAAATCTGCCTACTAGATGATCATCAGTAATTCTTAATATAAGAAAACATATAACATTTATTTTTAATATAAATATATCCCAAATAGTGCACGGGTTCCAACTGGATTTTATTAAATCAATAAAACACTTATTTGCTAAATAATACTAATAATTAACAATACTTACCTTTTTTTTCCTTCAAACATTTTAAGTAATCTCTACATCAAGGTGGGTCTCACACTCACCACCCTGGGCCAGTCAGGCACTCTGAATATTTTTAAAAATAGATCAAACTTACCTTCAGCATAAGTATATTCCAAACATCATGAGATGTAGTTGTGCTAAAAGGAGATAAAGTCCATTTTACTTAAAAAAAAAA